>PVIU01010559.1:0-69423 GCA_004026605.1 Ondatra zibethicus | reverse complement strand
AGTGCTTGGTGACCTTTATTTTATAGCTAGGGTCCACTAATGAGTGAGTACATACCATAATCATCTTTCTGGGTTTGGGTTACCTCACTCAGGATAGCGTTTTCTATTTCCATCCATTTGCATGCAAACTTCAAGATGTCCTTGTTTTTTACCGCTGAGTAGTATTCTAATGAGTATATAATCCACACTTTCTTGATCTTGTGTGGTTTTCTTCAAGATTCTTTGGATTAGTGTTCACAAGTTGTTTGAACTTGTAAATACAGTGTTTTCATTGAATTTAGAAATTCTTCAGCCATTGTTTTCTTAACTTGTTTCTGTCCTACCTCTTTCTCCTCTCCTTCAGTCCAGTCTTGTCTAGTCTTTTAAAAGAATTTCCTTTACCTATGTTTTATTTTAAGTAGTTACTCTTCTGTGTCTTCAAGCTCACTAGTCTTTTATTCTGCAATATCTAATCTATTTTCCGTAGTTAAATGTATTTTTCACCTCAGACAATGAATAAATTACAATCTGATTGGAACCCTTTGCATGTGTATCAGGGGGCTCATGTCTTTACTTGGCTTCTGAACATCTGAGATACAATTAGAATAACTTTTACTGTCCATGTCTACTAATATCCAGTATGTCTGTTCAGCTCTGGATCAGCTGTGATTGGCTACTCTTCTCCTCTGTTTTGCTCATATTTTTCTGCTTCTTTGCATGAAGGATGGAGGAATAGGGTGAAAGACTAATGGTCAAAGATTAACTTCACTGTAGTTTGCCCAACTATTTGAAAGCATGGGTCTATATATATGGAGAAAAGAGGATTATCGGGAGATAGAGAAGAGCAAATACAGAGTCCCTGAGGCCACAGAGTTCTTGGTATGTCTAAGGATTAGCAAAGAGGCCACCATAATTGGAGAGAAGAAAGCACGAGGGGAACAAGAGGGAGCAAAGAGAAAGACTAGTAAGAGATACAGTCAGAAAGGTAAATGAGAGGAGGAGTAAGGAGCAGATTTAGGGGCTTTGCATCTATTGTAGATACTTTAGCTGCTATTCAGATTTTCAGTAGTCATTCTCATTAAGAGTTAAGCATGGGGCTGTTGAGATAGTTCAGTGGGTAAGACCATTGGCTGCTCTCTCAGAGGATCCAAGTTCAATTCCTGGCACCTACATGACAGCTGGACTGTAACTCCAGTTCCAGGGAATCTGACACCCTCTCTGGCTTCCATGGACACCAGGCACATATGTGATGTACAGACTTTTGTGCAGGCAAAACACCCATACACATAAAATAGACTCAGACAGACGAGTGCCTGAGTCATCATATTCAAATCATCACTGAGACACACTGCTGTTTTCAAAGTAAATTGTAACCAAAGATCTGGTTAGAGGGTGTTGAAGTAGTTACTGTCAGCTCTGGTTAGAATGTAAAGTAATATAGGGAGTCATCGGTGTGTGTGTATCTGTCTTGCACTTGTGTAAATGTGGAGACATAGATTGACATCAAGTGTCTTCTTTAGTCACTCTACACCTTTTTAAATTTGAAGCATGCATGGTCTTACTGAACCTGGAACTTGCTGTTCAGCTATGCTGGCTGGCCAGCCAGCCCCAGAGATCCACTACCCAAGCATTGGGTTTACAGGTGCACACCAGCATGCTGGAATTTTACATGGGTACTAGGGAGTTAAACTTAGATCCTTTACTGAACCCGTTTTTTTATGTGGGCACAGAGGATCTGAATTCAGATCCTAATGCTTGTACAACAAGGGCTTTACTGGCTGAGTCGTCTTTTCTTTAGCCCTTCAGTACATATTTTGAAAGTAAAATCAATTTGATTTCTTGTCAGGTAGAGACTACTTAAAGTAGTGTGTGTAATTATGGGAGTAACTAAGATCTAGTTCCTGAGGCACTTAAATTAAAGAGTTAGGAAAAGAGGAGAAGATCGAAGATGAGACTGGAAAGGAAGAAAACATGGTTTGCTGGAAACCATGTGAACCAAGTAGTCTCAGGAGGATGAGTGAACATCTGTGTCAAGTGATGCTGGTAGATCAAGAACTGAAGAATGGGCATTTATATCACCGTTTTGAAGTAGCGAGAGCAAATTTGAAGGAGCATCTGGACCAAAACCTTGATTAAAGGTGTTTAAAGAACAAATAGAAGAAAATGGTGAGTGCAAACACCTTTTCAATGAGAGAAATGTGGAGTTCACAGGATCAGTGAAGTCAAGAGAAGGCTTTATGAGGTCGTTACCCATTTTTAAAGCTTTTTTGTTTTGTTTTTCAAGACAGTATTTCTTTGTGTAACAGCCCTGGCTGTCCTGGACTCTGTAGACCAGACTGGCCTTGAACTCAACAGAGATCTGCTTGCCTCTGCCTTCTGAGTGCTGGGATTAAAGGTGTGCGCCACGGTAGCCAGGCTAGATTTTTTTAAACTTTAAGCTGTAGTTTAAACTAGAAATGGTTTTTCACGTTAGGTGTCATTTTTATGAAAAGGGGATGGTCTCAACTTTTCTTTTTGTTGAGATCTTTGAAATAAGCTTGAATCACACTCATATATAAATTGAGGCACACTTTGTGGACTTTCACATAAAAAAGTTTATTCTTAATGTAAGTTATCCCTAGGGTAAATGTTCAGTTTAAATTCTGAAAAGGAGACTCTGTTTTAGATAGAGAAGCTGGACAGAGAGTGTTAGTTAATTTTCTACTGTGGTACAGTTCATTTGAGTACTGAAGCCAATGAGTAATATAATTTAATTTTAAAATATGATGAAATCCTTGGATAATATTTACTGTTTAGAATGGAAGACTCTAGAGGAATCAGAGACCATTTAGTACAATTTATTTTTATTTATTTTGGCTTTGTTATTTATGTGGGTTGTAGCCCAACAGAACTCAGTGTCTTTTCTCACAAAAACTATTTCTCTCTCTCTCTCTCTTTTTTTTTAACTTGGCTTCATCATGTGCCAAATCTTCAAAGCTGGGATCCTTGGTGTCAGTATTGATTTCATCTCCTGCATCCCTCTTCAGATGATTTGAAATTCTGCTGGTGCTTCCTACATGTCTCTCAAAATACATGCATCTCTTTATCCTCCTTTCTCCCCTGTCTGTATTATAGAGTTGTTGATTGATTTATTCAACAAGGTTTCCAGAATGTTTCTAGAATTATCTGGTTTTTTCCTACTCCCTTTCTTTGTCCCTCTTTCTGTTTAAGGCCTCACTGTCTAGCACAGGCCTCAAATTTTCAAATCAACAATTCTCCTGCCTCTGCCTCCTTCATAGAGGTAGGATTCAGTAGTGTACCATTAACCGTGATCAGGGTATCTTTCTAAATCACAGGCATAGTCATGTTAGTTGTCCTCATTTTCTAAGTTGTTTAATGACCATTAAATAGATGTGGGTACGGGAGAAGGAGTAGTTTTGAAAGTAAGGTAATAGCATAAGAACAGTTGTTAGAAAAAGATTAATTTTCTATATGTGATAATATGCAGTTCAAGCAACATCTACCAAATAGTGAAAAATATGTGTAAGATTTCAAATGAGTTGAGCCAAAAATGTGTTAAGTCAGCTGGAAATGTAATAAAAAGAACCACATAAAAACAGTATTGGAGTTTTGTTTTGCTATATTTTAGTGTTTCTCTTTTAGACTTAGGACTTCGGAATCACCTTTTACCTTTACAAGTATTCTTTTAGACCAGTCTGTGCTGGGAGGGCGTGGTATTCCTTTTTATTTCATCTTTTTTCACTCTTTTATTTTTGTATTTAGTTGGCCAGCAAACCATACTATGTTCTTGCAAAATGACTTGAAATTGAATCCTTCTGTTTCTGCAGTCATCACCCTAATCTAGGCTTTCATCACCTCATGTCTTAATTTGTGAAGATCTCATGTTTTACCATACCCTATTTCTTCCCCAGTTAAGTATACTTCAGTGTACTTGGTTCGATCTTCCTGAAATATCTTTATTATATTACAACTGTGTTAATAGCTTTCGTGTATCTCACTGTTGAAAACTCAAACTCTCCAGTCTATAACTGGGTTAGCTCCATTAACTAAGTGGTTGTGCCCGCTATTCCTTGCATAATTTATTCATAATCATTAATATAGACAATCAAATTGCAGATTATACTATTTGCTTTACTTAATAGGTCAACTTTTTTTCTCCTCTCCTCCATCCTTTCTTTCACTCTCCTTTTTCTTCTCCCTTTTTCCCTTCTGTTTCTATATCCAAAATTCTAATTTTTGCAAAAGTATGCTTGTGCTAGTCTAAGGATAAACTAATTTTTTTAAAGGTTTGTTCTTTTTACCAGTCGGCTTTCATTTCTACTGGCATATTCTTCTCTTCCTCCAAGGCAACGACATTCACTTCTTTAGCTCATTAATTTGGATTTATTTTTATTTCCATTTCCCTTATGTGCTAGTTCTGTTTCTAATTTTACTTTTAAGAACAATATCTTCAATGCATCATGAATTTTTCCCCTATATGTAAAAGAAGTATGCTAAGGAGGTATGTAAGGACCAGTTGTAGAAGACCTTGTGTGTTAGAAAAAAAGGTTAGCATTATTTCTTAGAATGACCATCCTTCAACCCAAAGGTGATAGTGTGTAAATGGATGTTTCAGGAAGATAACCCAATGGAGGTGTATAGTCTGAAGTTGAGGAAAAGAGAGAAGAGGCAATTTAAGAGACTGTTTTGTTTACATGGAGGGAATAGTCTGAATTAAGATGTTAGATACCAGAATCACACCAAAAGATTTTAAGTATGAAATATTTCCAATTCTAAAAATAAGACAGTTGATATTTGTTAAGCATGCCCAAGTTAGGTGCTAAAGTATTTAATATGATCATTTAAATCTCAAAAAAAAATAGAAAAACCTTCTAAGGAAGGTTCTGAAAGATTTAGAAATTTGGATTCAGAAATTTGGCTAAAGTCATACAATTGTTAAATGACAGACTGGCCTTGGATGAATCAGTGAGGCAATCCCAGAGTCAATACTGCCAGTGGTTATACCTTACCTTCTCTGCAGGAGGTCTTACTGACTCAGGGTTAGGATTTGGAGCAGGTATGAGTGGAGAATAATGCTTATACTATTGGCAACAATATGTAGGTTTGGCTTCAAAGTGGAAAATGATGAATTAGATGGTAATGTGTTAGAGGTAATCACCAGGACATTTAGTTTGATGTAGATAGTTGCCATTTGAAGATATGAGAAAAAAATTCAAAAGTGAATTTAACTGCAACAATAAAAGTATAACAGCTTAACAGTGTGTAAAAAATTGGAACCAGACCCTTCACTGAAAAAGATTTTTAACAATATTAGTTATCAGGGACATACTAATTGAAAATCCCAGTTAAGCAACATTCCACATCAACTAAAATGGTTAAAATTAGAGATGGATAACATTAAATGGAAGAAAGGCTGTGAAGCAACTAGAACTCCCATACTACAGGTGGAAGTGTAATTTGTGTAACACTTAGGAAAACAGATAATTTCTTATAAAGTTAAACATGCATTTTCCCAGTCACAAAAACAAGAAAAGAACAAGTGTTCTTCCAAGTGACTTGCCCAGGGATGTTCATAGCAACCCTTTTATAATGCCCAAAAGAGGAGCAATCAGAATCTTCATCAGTGGCTAATGTATCCAAAACAGTCTGTGATGTGGTAATGCAAAGTAAGATGGCTCTGAAGGCAAAAGGATTGCTCTCTCCATATGCATACAATAGCACATAAATAAACCTTACAGGAACCACTGAGCAAGAGTGTGAACACAAGAGTACAGTTTATAGCCAGGCATGGTTATGCATGCCTTTAGTCCCAGAACTCCAAAGATCTAGTCTACAGAGTGAGTTTGGACAGCCAGGGCTACACATAAACCTGTGTTGAAATACAAAACAAAACAAAAGCATGCATTGTATTGTTCCATCTGCATGAGGTTCTACCACAGGCAACAATGATGGGTTGTTATAAAGGTTGGGAAGTGGTTGGCTTTAGGGACAGGAGACTGCAAGAGCCCTTTTATCACCTCTTTATAGACAATGGAAATCTCATAGCTAGATCCGATCATCTGTCACAAGACCCTTCTGATGCTCATACTGATTATCAAACTAGAACATACAAATTTCAGATTTGTGCTTGTGGTAGGTTGAATGTAATTGGCCCCCATAAGCTCCTAGGGAGTGGCACTATTAGAAGGTGTGACTTTGTTGAGACATGGCCTTATTGGAGGAAGTATGTCACTGTGGGGGTGGGCTTTAAGATTTCCTATGCTCAAGATATCACCCAGTGACACAGTCCACTTCCTGTTGCCTTCTAATCAAGATGTAGCCAGCACTATGTCTGCACACCACCATGCTCACCACCGTGATGATAATGGACTGAATCTCTGAAAAACTATAACTGTCACCTCAATTAAGTGTTTTCCTTTATAAGAGCAGCCATGGTCATGGTGTCTCTTCACAGCAATAGAAACCATAAATAAGACATTGCTAATGTTGATCTGGAAATCCTTTGTTCTCTATGTCTTCTAAGCCTCCCTTTCTTTCTTCCCTCCCTCTCTCCTTCCCTCCCTCCCTCCCTTCCAAACTAATTGAAGTTCTCTCTAATCAAAAGTTCCTCTCAATTAATTCTATCCTCATTGATTTCCTCTTAGAAAAGCATTCTACGTTGTTCTGTTAACTCATATTGATAACTTATCTACAAACTGCTTTTTATTATTCTTAAAGTCTTCATAGCTTTTTGTTGCTATTGTGTTTTTATTGTTTTTTGTTTGGGTTTCATGTGTATGGTATATGTATGTATATATGTGTATACAAGTGGAGGCCAGAAGTCAATATTGGGTGTACTCTTGTATTACTCTCCGCCACGTTTTAAAAAAATAAAAAATAAAGCAGGGTCTTATACTGAACCTAGAGGTCAGGCCACTCTTTGGGTTACAGTGGCTAGCCAGTTGAGTGTCCAGCATCCTGCCTGTCTCCACCCCACTGCATGGGGATTGCAGATCAATGGAATTATTATGTGCAAGTTGAGGATCCTCAGGCTTGCACAGGAAGTACTTGACTCACTGAACCATCTCTGCCCTGTTTTGTTTGTTTTGAGACAAGGTCTCACATAGCCCAGGTTGGTCTAAAGCCTTGAATTTCTTTGTGCCTTCACCTCCTGGATGCTTGGGGTCAAAGCAGGACTTCTTCCATGGCAGGCAAGCATTCTACCAGCTGAGCAATCTCTAGCACTTCACATCTACTTTTTCTCCCTAACAGATTGTGAAGTTCTGATGAGGATTTAGCAAAATACAAACGATCTTATAAACGCCTGTTGAACCATGTAATAGTCTACTATGGCCTTTATAGGACTTATTTATTCAGGGAAGCCAAAGAGCATGCTGCCAGGTTAAGTAGTCTCAGGCACTTCTTTGTTCAGATTTTGAAAGGAGTGTTTACTCTTGGGGAGATAAACATGAATGAGGAAATACCAACTGCATCAAGGGAGAAATTTGTTTCCTCTAGAATCCTAAGCAGTTTCTGGGTATTTAATGGTAGTTCCACCTTCTACTTAACTTTATTCTGACTTCTACACCTCCCTTAAAGTATCCTTTTTGGAATGTCATGGTAAATGAGAGCATGTGAATTTAATCCTGATAGCTTTTATTTTCTGGTTCTTAAAATACCTAATAGATATAATTTTCTGAGTAGCCTGGAATATATAATGGCAAATAAATTTGCTTTAAAAAACTGTGGTTTTTTTCCTTCGGAGTTATAGGTGTGATTAATGAAAGTTATTCATAGTGCTACATTCTTTAGAACTATTTCTTATTTATCCAGGTGGTCACGTGCAATAATAAATGGTGCAAAAATCATAGAGCGGTTGCCTCGGCAGACAATTTGGGTTCTGTTCAAACAATTAAACCGGCAGTCAGCAGATTCCGGCCTGGTAATTAAATTACCCAGAGGCTTTGTTTTCAGATTTCTGCCTCTTGATATGCTGTGTCTTTTCAGGCTGAATTTGTGCCTGAGGTTTATTGATTCATTTCCTGTCTTTCCCTTTCAATGGTAACATACTGGGATGCCAGCTGTGATAATTGAAAAGGGCTTTGTCTAAATCAAAATACCTTTAGACACTTAGTTCCCCAGGGAATCAGAGACAGTCTCCATGGCTATTGCTTACTATCTTAATAGCCTAAAAGTAATGTTAGGAAGGTAGTCCCATTTACTTTCTGACTTTAAGTAAACTTGAAGGTGTTATTCACTTTCCATAACTACTTTGACCTAATTTAACTTTTAGGTTTTGAAAAACTTACTAATTGAGATCCCAAGGGACGATTACTTAAATTTATCTCCATCTCTCCATTTTCTTCTTTCATAGCTTTAGTTTAGACCATCATTTCTCATTTTAATTACTTCAACAGACTAGGGTCTCTTTTCCTTTCAATTAGTCCTTCTTGAGTTACAATGTTACTATCAAAATGATCCTTCAATCATTTTGAAGGAGACTGGTAAGTCTCCTCTTCGTCAGTTTTCTGCTTAGACTATTTCTGTACCTCCCATTGAATTCAGTATCAAATAAAAAATTAATGTGATATGATTGCCTGTTCCTATCTTTCTTTCCATTCCTATCCTGGGCACATGATCTTTTGAGTTTTATTGACTGGACTAAATCTGCTGTGCACATAGATCAATGGGTAAATGTTGTTCTTGTGCATTTGGTAGATGTCAGTGTGGAAAGACTGAAGGCGTGTGCAAATGTTGAGGTAAAATTAAGCTATCCTTAGAAAAATTTGGATGGCTCCCTTTGAATTTTTATTAGTTATGTGAAACACTGTTATCTTTCAAGATGTCAGACCTAGTTGAATTATATGTAAATTTAGTCAGCATTTAGAGAAACTAGGAACTACACAAAGCCCAGCATGGTTCTTGATTCAGTTGTCATTGGCCTTCCCTCCTGCTTTTGTTTAAATTGGGTTACAAACTTAAAATGCCCAGTGAAAGGTCTCAGTGTTCTAGCCTGAGTCCCACCTTTAGCTGCTGATGTAAACATCCTTGGGCAAGCTGCGTGACAACTGTGAACCTCTGTCTCCCTTAGCATGTCAACAAGCAAAAATCTGAGCTGTTTGAGCGTCCTAAGAGTGCTCTGTGATTGGCACTGTGCTGGAGATTAAAACCACAAAAGCAGGAGCCGCTTGACCCATCCATTACATTAGAGGAGTTCATAGTCGATGGTGTAGGTCTGAAAAGCTGCTGTCTATAAATCCCAGGAAATAAAGTTTCTAAAGATATATTTGATGAATGGACTAAATTTCACAGTAATGAAATGTTTTGAAACTTCACATGCTTGGAAACATAAGTCTAATAGACCATAATTGAATAGATGAGTTTCTAAAGAGTAGTATCCTTGTCCTACTGACTTCTGGTTTTATTTCAACTATCTCTTGATAATTCCTAGCAGCCTGCCTTGAGTTCCGGCTAGAGTTGACCTTTGGTTGTGTGACAGGTGAGCTGGGCCGTGTCCAGTGTTTCTAGCTCAACCACCATGAATGGAGAAAAGCATTGGCCCTGCACTTGGCTGCAGCACAGCCAGCCAGATTCTGTTCATGTGAAGACGACACTGACAATCTGTTTGTAATTTCTTCTCTGGTTGTTTTTTGGGTGAATTTCTGTTAAGTGAATTATTGTATTAAGGAATTTGAATCAGGTTGTATTAATTCAGGGGAAGGGGCTGTTGTGAAAAGGGAGAATCCTATCCGCGGAGAATAGATTTCCTACTTAGGGTAAAATGAAAAGCTGTGTCTACATAGGGGGTGACCTTTTTAATGCCCTTCAGCAAATATCCTTTCTGCTTCCACAAGGAGTTAAGATTTCTGAAGATGGTGTATTCCTAAAAATAAGATGCTTTGCTTTATTCTTAATGAATAATCTGATTGTATGGTTTCCCCCATTGCTTATGTTTTAAAAATTATATCTTACTGATTAAAGGTGATACATTACTTGTGGGAACATTCTAGGTTAGGTAGGGTTCTAGGTGTTGAGACTGCATTGGTGAACCAAGTCCCTCACTTCATGAAGATTCTTGTGAATTAGTTTTGTGTCTTTAAGCTCATAAGTCCTTTTCACCCCCAGTGTTCTGAAATGATGGCCTCTGAGTGAGTGTTCAGACTCCTGGTGCTGGGGCTGGCAGTGGATCCTTTCAATCTAGAGCTCAGTCTTCGGTTCTGGTGAATTGCTTTAAATTCCATTGATGGTTCCTTTCAGAACTGGCTTCTGAGACACTGAGCCTTCTTCTGGTCTGCCCTATAGCTTCTTTATCTTTTTGCTTGGCCTTCCAGGGCCATTTCTTAAACTTTATCCTTTAATCTTAGTTGCTGTTGTATTTTTAACACTGAAGAGCTTAATTTGTTTGCTGGTTATTCCTTTTAAAAATAATTAACCTAATGGTTTTACATTATCTTCTTTTAATTCTCTGAGAAAAATTATAACATAAATGGAATAGGATTTAAACGAAGAACACTTGATTTTCATTTGTAGTCATGACCTAGATTTATCCTTAAAACAATTAGAAGATGGATCAATATATAAAACTACTCTTCTTAGTAGCTAGAGAGAGGAGACAGTTCAGTGGTGAGGACCCAGGTTCAATTCCCTGCACCTACATAATGTCTCACCCCATCTATAACTCTGGTCCCAGGAAATCTGATGTCTTCTTCTGGCCTCCTTGGCACCAGGCATACACATGGTGCACAGACATACATGCAGACAAAACACCCGTATACAAAAAATAAATAAAAACTAAACAAAACAAAACTACTGTTCTTAGACCCTGGATAAAAAGCAACAAAGAACTCTGGTTCCTAAAAGGAAAGAAAAAAATTAAGGGAGGCCTATGATCTCTTGGCTTTTCTGCAAAGGGTGAATTTTGATAGGGATGCTAAACAGAACATGTTCCTATTCTTTATTAGAAGGCATAAAACTCACACACACACGGAAATGCATTCTCTGATGGAAAAAACAGTTCTAGGCACTCTCTCCCTGTGAGAACCTTTGCTCCCAAGGCTTTGCTCCCTTTAGGCATTGATTTTCAAGTCTTTAACTGGAACCTTGAAATTTCCCTGAACTTCAGATCCTTTCTTGCTGCCATGGTACTTAAAACAGATTACAAACTGAGCCGTTGTCCTCTCTTCCAAATACACTCTTCCTGTGTTTAAAATTTTCTCAACAATTTGACCATTTTTCTTACACAAAGTTATCTTTAACTCATCTTTCTTTAGTCTATGTCTAGTTAGTTGTCTAGTCTTACAGGTTTTTTTTTCCTATGAGATACTTCTCATTGTCTCTTTGATTTGCCTTATGTTTCCATTGCCATACTCCAATTTAGTCCTTCCTTCATTTTCTCCAGTTTATTATTAACATCCAATTAGTCTCTTATCTCTAATATTTCCCTCACCAATCTATTTTATGCATGGATGTCCATTTAATATAAAACACCACTTGAATTACTATTTTAGAACCCACATGGTGGAAGGAAAGAACTGATTCCCGCAAGTTATCCTCTGACCATCTACATAGCATGCCTACGCGCGTACACACATACAGATGTACACATTCACTAAACAAATATGTGTCTTCTTCCTTGTCATGAACTGGTATAACAACAGTTAAGATCCCCTGTAGTACAGAGCAAGCCTTTTTGAAGTTTTGGTTCCCATCCTCTCCCTGTGTATTATGTGACAGACAGTGGGCTTTGGAATCACACATAGCCTTGGACGCTTATCCTAACTCAGCCACAGATTGAATAATGCTGTTTGATTTAAAGCCACCTGTGTATATAACTTGAGTTTGCCCTAACAGTTTCCCTATTCATAGTGAACTGTAACCTAACTTAGATATGTAAACAGACTGTGACTTAGTCTTGTAACAAGAAGTTTGAGTCTCAGCCAATCACAAATAGCCAACTGTTGAACCCATTTTTACAAAACCAAGCCCGTTTTCTTCCCTGCAATATATGCCAATCACTGAAACCCCTCAAGTTTCACAAAAGAAAGAGTTTATTCATAAGGCAAGCAAATGTGAAAAGACAGAAGACCCAAGCCTCAGATATGCCTCCTCAGGTAGGATTTAAGAGTGTTTATGGGACAAGGAAGCAAGATGGTCTAGGATCTGGGAAAATGTGATTGGAGAGAGTGGAGAAGAGTAAAGTAATTGCTGATCTGTACATACATATTCAAACTAAATGGCTCTTCATTAGACACATGTTCAGAAAATGGCATCATTATCCTGATTTCAAGGTAGTGTTTTAGGCCTGTGGGTCAAAAGGTTACTTACCGAACACATGTGTAGGCCTAGGTGAAGAGTCAGTCATCTTAACCTGGTTTGAGTTAGACAAAAGCAGCCTCCAAGTTCCTGAAAACCAATTTTGAATACTGTTACAATGACCCAGATGTCAGAGGTGCTATCTGTAGTGAAGCTAATGGAAGTGTTACTGCTAAGCTAAGTTACTGCTAAGTGTTACTGTAAAATTAGTGATAAAGGCGGGTAATTAAAAGCAAGTGAAGCTACAAATTTTATTCAGGCCTTCTGTCCATTCTCTCGTGTTCTAATAAGACTCAAGCTGAAGCCATTCAGCCTCTCTCGTCACCTCTGTCTTCTGTAGGTCACTTCCGCTTCTTAGCTATAAATATAACCTGCCCATGTGGTAGAGCAGGAGTTTTCTAAACCATTTTGGATTCAGACTGCTAACCAGTTCTAGAATTGCAAATAAAGCCAATTAAGATCTGCAAAGCTAGATTTTTTAATTTTGTCTTTGAACAATAAGTAACTTAGGAAGTTATTTAACTTCTCAAAATCTCAGATTCTTGTTTATATAATGGTTGGTGTTTGGAATGAATAAATAATACCACAGAACTTTGTACTTAGTAAATGTTAATCTCCTTTTCTTTCCTCAAGTCCATTTGGATGCTCTACTGTTCTCCTTATAATCATGTATCTGTATAAGCACCCTTCTAGCTGGTTTTCACTCCCAGGCCTTCTCACAGTGCATTGATGAAGTCCTCTTCTACACTGGACAGTTCTCCATCACTAGCTGACTATCCTTTAATTCATCTGCCCAGAATTGGTTAACATCAAACCCCACAGGCTGAAGGGCTTACCCACAAATTTGTCTTCACTTCCAGCACAGTCACAGGTAGTCGTTACCTGAACTTCTGTCTGCTTTGCTGCCAGCTCAGGACTTCTCACAAGTCTTTGCATTTTATAATTTGTTAGATTGGCTCATAGAATATGACAAATAGTTTGCTTATGTTTCCTGGTTTGTTGTAAAGGGTACAATTAATGAACCCAAATGAAAGAGGTGTCTAGAGCCAGATAAGTAAGTAGACCGTGTGTTATTTCCATGTCCTTTCTGAACATACCACCTCCTGGTGCTAGTGTGTTCACCAGCCTAGAACCCTCTGGGCACAGTCCTATGTTTTTAGAGAAGTTCTGTTATGTAAGACAATAGATTAAGTCATTGGCCATTGGTGGTTAACTCAATCTCCAGCCCTCTTCCCTTTTAAGACCTAGAGATAGGACTGAAGTTCTAAACTCCCTAATCTTAGTTGATTCCTCAAGCAGGTGGCCTCATTTTGAAGATCTCTAGAAAATGACCAGAGTCCCCTCAATTAGCATAAACTCTGTATGGTTGAAAGGAAGATACTCCTGTCACATACACAGGAGCTCAGGAGTCTTTAGATCTGTGTATGGAATTGCACATAGAAACAAAATAGTCATATTTATTTTCACAGCTGGAGAGAATCCCCTCAATCCCATCTTACCAGGCAAACCCCCCCTCATTTTCCATTCACATTTCATTTGATTTTTAAAGCTGCATCTGTCCTTTAAAGAGGGCTTTCTTCATTCATGTTGTCCTCGTGTCATCTGCTTATAAAGTAAGTTTATGTTTTCCTCCCGCACAATGATTTCTCCAGAGCAGGATCGGTCTCCCTCTGCATCCTTGATACCAGTAAGTGTATGCTTTGTAATACAAGCTCAGTAACTGAATGACTGAGTGGAATTGCTTTTGCTGTTTAAGGTTTTATGTTTTAAAATCTAGAGTAGTCAGGCAATCTTTACAAATCTTTGAATACATTATTTCTCAACAATTATCTGAAAGCTATTTCTAATATTAGTATTTATTGACTTGGGGGATTAGGTAGTATCTTGAAGGTAAAAAATAGAAAACTGTTGGCACTATTATAATAAGACAATGTATTTGATGTCTGCCACACTATAAAATTCAGAAAAATCTCTGTGTTCCCAACGGAAATTAAAATAATTCTAACATATTGACAGCATGTATCTCATTTTGTAAATGACTGCTTTCATCATTTCTCCTGCTTAGCTCACATTTACTTGTAACGAAGCTAACACCTTCACCTGGTAGTTTGTTTCTAAACATATATATTTAAATGTGCAATATGTCTCATGTTGCAGAAGATGAAGACAGAAAAATTAAAAGACTCAAATTGTCATGAGCTTTTGCTTCCATAGTGTATGAAGAATTTGCTTTGTAAATTTCATGCATCTTTGCTAACTGATACACTTAAAAGCTATCTAGACTACTATTTTTAACAAAAAATATAAATGAATGAGTGGATAGGAACAAAAACGGAAATGGGCTTGATGGGTTTTAGGATATTTTTAAATTTTAAAGGATAAATGGTTAAGAAATTGAAAAAACAAGTTCTAGAATAATAAATAATATATATAGTGTAATTGCATTTGTGGTTTAAATATATATTGTTAGTATTTAATACAGTTTACTTTAGCAGTTTATAATTCTTTTGTGCTGTATAACTAAATGTCTTAGACTGGCTAGTATAAACAATGGAAATGTATTTCCTCATATTTCTAGACCGGTAAATCCAAAATTGAGGTGCCTATGGTATTGATAAGGGCTGGTATCCTCACAGGCTATCTTTTCAGTGTGTGCTCATATGGTAGAATGGGTGAGGTAGCTCTCTGGTATCTATTTTATATTGGTACTAACCCTTTAATCGTGTTAGAAGTGCCCACTTTCTAAAATGTCACATTGGAGACATATAGAAATAGGAGTTTACATAGAAATTTTGTTTTGTTGGAAGATATATAACCCTGTACAACTTAGAATATTTTATATTATAAATGTGCTTATAAATAAAATGTTGAATTTATTTACATATAAATTTTTCTTATCAACATGGGCCAAAGTTTGGAATCATAGTTGGTTGTCTGAGCACTGGAATTGAGGAGCCTTTGTTTTTACATTGGGTATTTCTGTATTTGAAATTTCTTCATCATAGGTATTTGTAGCTTTTACTTTTAGAAAAAAATAAGGTATCATTTGGGGAAAGTGAGGCAGCTCTACAGTTCAGTCTAGAGATACTTTAGAGTGTAGTTTTTTGTTTTTTGGTTTTTTTTTTTTTTGGAAATAGTCCAAACAGACAGGAGACTGTGGCAACTGTATCTTATTACTGAAATATATGTCTGTTTTCCAATTAAGGCCTCCCAGTCATCATGTTCTTGAATTGTTAACAAAAATGAAGACTTTTTTACTCTTCACTAAATTGTCAAGCTCTACATATTTTATAATTGATACGTTATGTTGCTTGTCATCCCCACTGTTGTAGCGCCTATTATATTTCAGGCTGGTTAGGGGAGTGTCACATAGTTTCATTCTTCTGCGCATTTGTCTCTCCATCTGTGAGTGCAGCATTTTGTTGATCCTTGCACATATTCTGTGTATCTGTCTATACGCTGACTTTGAATCTGTTAATCAAATACTGTGCACTGGTTGGTGACCATTGTCCTCTAAAAGTGATGCATTGCTATTGCAAGTACATGGTGATTATTTTCCCTAATCATCTTGTTTACAAGTGGACATAACCAAGTAAAACAATAGGAATCTGTGACATTTGTGGTGCTATTGTGGCAGTTACTCAATAAGACCCTGAGGGATCCTTGTAACTATCTCAGTTCACTTATGTGCTTGTGTGCTTGGGATTAATAATACTCATTGGTTGAGATAATGCAACAAGGAATGAGCATTGTTTCATTCACAAGGCTTCTGTAAGATAATGTATGTCAGATCATGTTATAAATGGTGGTACATGGTGCAGTTGTAGGTCTGTCCTTCTGTCACTGTGCTCACTGAGAGCACAGATGGTAGTGGCAATATCATGCTGATGATGGGAACAGAGAAAGACTACTGCTTTTTTCAACCTTTCTTGAGACTATCATTTCTCCAGAATAATGCTTTCACAGTTTTTTAAGTTATCCTCACAGCATTCATAGAAGTGTTTGCACATCTATCTAGATCTAGGTGATGAAGAGATGCAGAAAAGTAATGTGTAGTAATGTGCTAGCAAACACACATTGAGTTAGACACAAATGTAGTATCTTCCCAACATTGCTAATAGTTCTGAACCTTTTAATATGATTTTTCAGTGTATAGATCATCTCCTAATACAATATTGGATTAATGGTTATATATTCCTTTTGTGACTATGTTAAAGAGCTAAAATTATAGCTCAATATCTTTAATTTAGTTACATTTCAGATCTTTGCTTTAACAATTAATTATTTTCCCAAGCAATTAATTTTTAATTTGTGACTTGCCTAAACCATCTGTTATAAACTTTCTTTAAAAGTAGAAGAAAACATGATTTTTAGAGGAAAACACAAATGTAATTGGCAGCAAGTTATAAATTCTGCTGCTTGCCCTTTAAAGCCTAGGAAAGAAAAGAATTTCAACCTCTTCATTAAAAGTCAGTAAGAAAAAAATTTTGAAAACGTCTTTCTAGGCCAGTGAGGTGACTCAGCAGGTCGAGGCACCTGCTGCACAAGCCTGGCGCCCAGCGTGGACCCGTGGAGCCCATGTGAAGGTGGAAGGGGAGACACAACTCCACAAAGCTGCCCTCTCACTCCATATGCACTCGTGGCAGGAGTGCCCATTCCCCGAATGCATTTCCTCTGGAAAGCACAAATGCTTCTTTGCTTACTATTATTTGAATACTTGCTGTTTATCCATTGCAGAAATAGTGATGGCAAAAATGCTCTAGTGCCATTATAAAATGTTATAACTATTAGTTTGGAGGAAATAAAGGCTGGGCATGTATACCTAAAATTACTACATTCTGTTGCTCTTCTAAGACAGTCATTTTTAACCTCTTGTATCTTTCCTGTCTAGGTATCTGGTAATTAAACATCAGAATATAATTTTTTGAATGACTGTTGCTTGCTTGGTTTTTCCAAATTAGTATATAATTAAAAATGAAAACTGATTTTCATAAAATTATGTAGGGTAAACGAAAAAAATTTTAGAAGCCTTGAATCAAGGTGGTAATCAATAGAGCTAAAATCAAAGTGAGAAGATTCACTTTCATGTTTACTCTGAAAGTCCTAATACTATGGCTAGTCTTAGTCAGCATGAATTTTCTAGATGTAGTGTTGTGAGTTTTACTGTAGAGGTAATGTTGTCTTTCTTAACTCTGTGTACATGAAAATAAAGTGATTTTTGCTGTCTTTACTTGGCCTCTTTTGTCTTTTAAGAACATTCCAGGCCGGGTGGTGGTGGTACACGCCTTTAATCCCAGCACTCGGGAGGCAGAGGCAGGCGGATCTCTGTGAGTTCAAGACCAGCCTGGGCTACAAGAGCTAGTTCCAGGACAGGCTCCAAAGCTACAGAGAAACCCTGTCTCGAAAAACCAAAAAAAAAAAAAAAGAACATTCCAGAATTTAAGTTAGATCTATATTACTCAGTTTCCTCAAGCTGCATATTCTTAGCTGAAATATTTACGTGTGTAGGAAAAATTATTCTTTGATAAGTAAATACAGTTTAAATTTGAGTTGTTTCCATAGTGATCCTTAGTGATATTATGGGTTCTAATAGGGAACTTGCTTATATTTAATTTTAGTGATTTTTGTTTTGTTTTGGTGAGGATATATGGAAAATAGGTACATATGTATGTATTTATATGTGGAAAGCTGAGGTCAACTTCAGGAGCTGTCCACCCCCGCCCCCTTTTCATTTTTCAGACAAAGCTCACTGAACCTGGAGTTCACCACAGCCACAGGGATTCACCTGTCCCTGCCTCCACAGCACTGAGATTACAGATGTGCACCAGCTTGCCTGGTTTTTTTGTGTGGGTTCTGAGGGCTGACCTTGAGGTTCGCTCACTTTTCTGTTGTAGTAAAGCACCGTGGGCATGACTCCTTATAAAAGAAAGAGCTTATTTGGGCTCATGGTTCCAGGAACTCCAAGTACATAACGTGGGACAGCATGAGCAGGGGCAGAAAGCTGAGAACTCACATCTTGGACCTGAAGCATGGAGCAGAGAGAGTGAACCTGAAGTAGCAGGAGACTTTTAATGTCAGAAGAGTGCCACTGGTGAAGTGCTTTCTCCTGCAAGGCTGCACTACCTAAACTTCCCCAAATGCTGCCACCAACTAGGGACCAAGTGTTCAAATGCCCAAACTATTGGGGACACTTCTCATTCTAACCATCACACATCATACACAAACACTTTACTGGCAGAGCTATCTCTTTAACCCCCAAATTTTAGTGATTTTTTTTAAAAAGATAAGTTAATATGCTTACATGCATATGAAGGTAACCATTGCTTGTACATTTGTTCACTTGTCAAAGATAAACTGAGTGCCTACACTCTGGCAGGGACTTCATTTTCATTTGTTTGCATTAGTATGATGTGAGTTCTGGGTTTTTGGGTTTTTTGTTTTGTTTTTTATTATTTTTTTTTTGCTTTGCCAGTGTCAAATATATTATCCTGGCCAAGATTACTTTTTAGGTTCAGTAGCTTTCATTTTTGTGGGTTGATGACCCTGGTGGAAGTAATTTTCCATTCCTGAAGCTTTATACAAATGTATAAATGGAGTCAAAGCAGCTCTTTATACAAATATGTGTCCTTCCTAACCACATGGCTGAGGATTCTACATCAGTGTATTTTATATTTTCTTTGAGAGTTTATCAGATTTATTAAGGGTAACCCCCAAAACATACAGAAATAAGAGGAATAAATAACACATGTCCATATACAAGTGTATATCCATCTGTACATTTGAAAAGTAACATAGTGATTTAAAACAACTTTGTGTTTTTTGTAACTTTAAATCTTGTTATTCTATATACTACAGCTGTGGGAAATTGGTGGTTCACAGTTATGACCAAAGTTGATTGCTTCTGATTTTTAATGTCTTTGCATTCTATTGGAACAGTCATAGCATATGTTCATGGGTAGGGTGGCAGGTATGGTGTGGTGGAAGTTGGTAGAGCACCAAGATAAAATCATTCGGTTGGCAGTTTTGCCAATAGCCCTGGTGATAGACACTGTGTTGTTAATATCATCTTGGTGTTCCATTTTGACACCACCCCATTTTAAAGCAAGTTATAAAAAATAAGGATCATGTAGATATGAATGAAAGTAACATGAACTCATGTAATTGGACATTTGATTAGTGTTAATTCTTTAAGAAACAGAACCTACCAGATTCAGAATGGCCTTAATTAGGAAGTATAATTTTAAAATTGTTGTTAATGATACTGAAAACAGTAAGTAATTGTTTATTGACTAAATACCATGTGCTAGGTTTTATGTGAAATCAGTTTGCATGCCTATTTCATGTAAACCTCTTTCAGGTAGATTTTTTTGTTTGGTTGGTTTTTTTGTTTGGTTTTTTTTTTTTGGTTTTTCGAGACAGGGTTTCTCTGTGGCTTTGGAGCCTGTCCTGGAACTAGCTCTTGTAGACCAGGCTGATCTCGAACTCACAGAGACCCGCCTGCCTCTGCCTCCCGAGTGCTGGGATTAAAGGCATGCACCACCACCGCCCGGCTCAGGTAGATGTTTTATTAGTATCTTCATATAGACAAGGAATGGCAAAAATAAATTGGTTAATTGAGGACATAGTTAATAAATAAAAGTAAGTTTAAACAAATGTAACCAATGTATATTGTTTTTAATAAATTAATAAATGTGCTTTTAACTATTTTGGTAGTGTTTTTCAAAGTGTGTTTTGTAAGTCTCTAAGCATTGAAATTACAATGAGTAACTGAAAACACCCTAAGTTCCCGTAATAAACCCCCTGGCTCAGATTCCTTGAGTATAATAGGATCCAGGGCTCTGCATTTCAAATACTTCCTAGAGTGTTTCTTAAGGACACTGAAATATGAGACCCTTGTACTATGCAACTGCTACCTAATTTAAGTGTCTCAAAGAAAGCTAATGGCAGCTGAATAGAAGGATGAAGGTCCTGGGTGTGTGAGTTAAGTCTCACAGAGGCTGATAATATGCGCATGATTGGGTAACATTAGTTGCCATGGAGAGTGTAGAGGCTCTGAAGACTGAATTTAGGATTAGGAAAAGCTTCCAAAGGGAAGTTAGTTCCAGATAGATGGAACAGCATGGAAGGCTGCTTGTCCCTGCTCTGACAGCCTTGTTCACATCTGTATCATAATGCTGAAACATGTTTCGGCTGCTTCTCTTTCCTTAACTAAATTGTGCTATTCTTGTCTGGATATATCATCTCCTAGTCTGTCAGTCTTTAGGACACATAAATCTTTGATAAATAGCCAATTCCCCCTTAAAACTCTTGAATTAAGAAAGGAGGTAGAGTGCTTCCTAGACAGACTGACAGCCTGGACATCATGGTCCATGTCGTGAACTGTCCTTCCTTCTCAGTCTGCCCCCTTCACTTAGAAGTTAACTAAATTTTTATAGTGTGAATACCTCTTTGAAGTTCTCGTGCTCTGTTGCATTTTATTAGCTGGCCATTCTGTGTGTATGTGACTTAGAATTTGAACACCATTTTAAGATGGGATCCATCAGTAAGGATTTGAATAAAAAACTGTGAGGAAAGCAAAAGTAGAGGTTGTTTAGGAAGGACATGATTATGGTAAAGTTTGTTAGTAAATATTTTTCTGCACAATGGTCATCTTGAATTCCTATGCTGTATTTCGGCTTTCAGAATAACAGAATTGCATTTGAAGGGGACAAAATGCTCTCAGAGTCTCTATCAAGCTGTTCAATCAATTTTACCAACAAACAGAAAAATTCCACAGGGTTTTAGTGACTGATTTTTTTTCTCTGCAGAGCATTTAATTTAATTTTTATTTGATCTTCTTTTTTTGCACTTTAAAACACTCCAAGACTTTATTAAGCAGCACGTGGCCAGTGTCAGGCTGTTGGGTCAGATAGGTATTGATGACCCACCTCTTTCCTTTCTTATTTCCAATGACTCAGCAGTGTGTTGACTGAGCTAACACTAATTGCTTGTAGTTCTCGCTATCTAAATAGCCAGTTATGACATTTCAAATTAGGGTAAATTTTTTAATATGTGCATGGTTCATAAGTACAGTGACTTTTTAAAGTGTTGCTGTAGAGTTCTAAGACAGGCATCTTAAGTAGCTTTTAATTAGTTTCCCACACATAAATGCAAGTGAGAATTGTGCAGTTTTCTGCTTGTCATCAGCTGCCTCTTCTCCTCAGTCTTCCCCATGTTTCACTCACCATGTCCATCTGTTGTGTCTTATTAAGAATCTGTACATCATCAACTCCATCCTTGTTGAGGAGCCTTGTGTAAACGCTCTGTGTAGAATGTGCCTGTTAAATATGAAGTGAGGCCCCAAGGTTGGGACTTGTTTTCTTTTTCACTGGAGATGTGAATAGTTCAGAAGATAATTTGAGTATGAAATCTGATTTCAGAATACATACAGTCATTCCTTGGAGAGAAACCAAGAAATCAGAATATATGAAACATTATTCTACAATGCATTAATAACATCTGTCAGTGGATCCTTCAAATAGGTAAATGACACTAGAGAATTTTTAACCAAATGTTTCTTGGTTTTCAGACAGCAGAGTCTCACTATATAGCCTAAAATGCTTCAAGTTTAACCTGTAGCTATAAACTTAGTCAGCCTTAGCCTCCTAGTGCTAGTATTATAGACGTGCAGCACCAAACTGGCTTAAATTTTATGTTAACTAATGCTCTGTGTGAAGAATGTGCTCCATTTTGGCTTTGTATATAGGCTTTTGACAGTGACGGGGCAGGAGTCAAGATGGTATTGAAGGAACAGCAATAAGAGATTCATCCTACGGTGTAATGTTAGCATTCTAGGCTCAGAAAGAACAATGACATGTGAGCCCTCTTTCTTTCTCTTTTTTTGAGACAGGGTTTCTCTGTAGCTTTGGAGCCTGTCCTGGAACTAGCCCTGTAGACCAGGCTGGTCTCAAACTCACAGAGATAGATCCACCTACCTCTGCCTCCCAAGTGCTGGGATTAAAGGCGTGGCAAGGCCTCTCTTTACACACACTAGGTGGAGTTCTCATCTCTGTGATCTTACGGCCTATACATACATCTCCAAGCTGTACTTGCTGTTACATAAATATATGTTGCAGTGCTCTTTCTTTGCCAAACTGAACTCCTTGAGGTCAAAGAATATTTCTTACCTGTAATTTTGTCTTCAGTACCTGGCAGAGTGCTTAAACCACATTATCTATTAAGTGATTGAGAAATTGAATCTTTAGCATTAATAAATACTGATTTGAAGTAAGATATACTTACTTGACCAAGTCTATCTCATGTGTATATTGATTTTGACTATTTGCCTGTTGCTAATGGCTCTAGAGAGTATGTAATTTCTTTTTTTGTCTTTTGTTTCATAATGTTTTTTTTTTTTCATGACCATGTTTCTCTGTTTACCCATGGCTGTCCTGGAACTCCCTCTGTAAACCAGGCTGGGCTTGAACTCAGAGATCCTCCTACCTCTGCCTTCTGAGGCCTGGGATGAGAGTATGTACTTTCTTAACTTACCAAGAAGTGTCAATGCCCTAAACGTACTCATATGAAGATAAGTTTGTTCAGATCACAAATAAGGCCCTAACGTAAAGGTACTGGTGTCCTGATTCTTATGTCACTTCAGGCTAGTTTGTTACTCATTACCCATACATATGGACAACACACTAGTTCCTCTCTTAGTCCTCTAAAATACTTGCTACAAAATCTTTTTAAAGAACCTCACTGAGGTTAGTGGGAAGAAACAGGAGCAGCAGTTCACATCGTGCAGAATGGCCTGTTCAGTTTGTTTCTGAAGTGTTTTTCTAATTATGCCGAATTCCCTCTGCACCTTTGTTTTATGTTTTAGTTTACATACAATAATATATGATATTTACTGCCTCAGTTACTTTGCATTGCAAATAAATCATGGTATGAAGTTAAAACTTGAGTTGCTAATAAATTAATTGCACAATTCTCATTCAATTTTCTAACTTATCTCAGAAACTTTTTTTTTCTTAATAAAATACACATTTTATTTGTGTTTCATACTCTTGTTTCAGTCTGGCTTTGTGCTGTTATAATATCTGAGTGGATAATTTATGAAAATTAGAAATTTATTTCTCCCATATCTGGAGGCTGAGGAGTCCAAGATCAGAGCTCACTCAAGAGTACATTTCCTGCTCTGGTGAGAAGTAGTTCTCTGTGTTCAAATAATAGAAGGTAGGAAAGGCCACGGACCAAAGGCTACAGGAAACTTCTTTCCTAGGGGCCATTATCCCATTCACAAGAGAGGAACCCCGGTGATGGGCTCACCTCACTAAGGTCCCATCTCCCAGCACCAGCACACTGAGAGTGAGTGGCAACCCTTGAATTTCAAATCACGGCACACACTACACTTAAGATTCACCAACACAAATTACGCTCAACACGGAGGCCACTTGTTCATTCCTGGCTGCCCAGACCCAAAATAATCACACTGAAATTATACTATTTTCAATAAATAACTGTTTGGCCAATAGCTTAAGCGTATTTCTGGCTTACTCTTATATCCTAAACTAACCCATCTCCATTAATCAGTGTATTGCCACATGGCTGTGTCTTAACGGGTTAAGTTCCCGACTGGCGTCTATCTCCGGCAGGGCTACATGGCTTCTCTTGACTCTGTCTTCTTTCTCTCTATATATCTCTTCTAGCCTGGCTATTTTCTGTTAAGCCATTGGTCAAAAGCAGCTTCTTTATTAACCAATAAAAGCAACACATGTACAGAAGGACTTCCCACACCAAAACTCCTTGAAAAGAATTTTCTTGGTTTAGTCTGAAGATAGAAAAGGAAACTTCAGTGTCCTTTTGTTTTCCAATAGCTTCATAATAAATTTATGAATATATTTATTGAGCATTATGACTTATTAGTCATTGTTTGTGTTATAAACTTCATTTTAAGTAAGATTTTTGTTTTGTTGGTTTTTGGGGTTGAGAGTATTTGTTTGTTTGGTGTGGATTTTCGTTTTCAACTATCTTAGAATATCTGAAACTTACTCCTGTCTCAATAAGCAAACTTAAAGAGCAAGGCATGATTTTTTGCATAAGATGTTATTTGATTTGGAACATGAAAGACTGTTGAAAACGTGTTCTGCTTGATGTATGATAGTTGCTTGATATTTGGGTTGCTGCTGTGTTTTTTGGTAAACTCCCTTTTAGGGGGATATCTTCTTGTTTTGATAAAGTATTAGAGAATTTGAAGCCTTTTAGGGATTTTTTCATATTTCTGCTTTTGATCTGTTCATAATCAGACTAGTATATATAGCTGCTTCAAAATTCTGCAACCCCCACCTATGAAGATAGTTTAGATTATGTGCGGTGGGGTGCAGTTGCAGATGAAGGTAAAAGTGAACAAACTACAGAAATAGAAAATTATGAGGTTTACCTGGAGAACAAAGCAGTTCAACTTGAGTGGAGCAAATGGGGGCGGAAGGGTGGGTAGTAGGAGGAGCTGGTAATAGGAAAGGAGAGTGAGGGCATAGAAGACCGTGAAGCTGGGGATGCAGGCTCTGCATGCTAAATAGACTAAGGAGTAACCTGTGCTTGTTTGATCTCACAGGCAGGAAGAGCTCTTCAGTTTCTAAATGGGGAAATGACATGTTCTGAGCTCTGCTTTAGAAAGACAAATCAGTATTAGAATTGGAAGATCTAAACCATAGTGATACCCTGTCAGGAACCTGAAGGAATTTAATCAAGACGAATATGGGATAGTATTGACAGAGCTTACCCGGAGAGGAGGAAGTGAAGAAAAGAGACACGTGATGGAAAAGCAATTGCAGAGAGAAGTGTCAGGCTTTGGTGTGACTTTTAAAAGCATAAGAATAAAGGAAGGTCAAAATATGGGCAGGTAAAGATTTGAAATTCTAATGCTAGTTCAGAAACCTTCCTGTCAGTGGAACACTTTGACACATGGTGCTTTATTCTCTTTTAAGGTCAGTTTGTATTGCACTAATTATGTAAATCTTTCCATATTGTTTATGTGTATAGTCTTCTTTGTTGTAGTATGAGAGGAGCGGGCCGCGTTCCCGGTGCCTGGCTAGCTTAACCCCCGAAATAATTACACAGAAACTGTATTTATTTAAATACTGCCTGGTCCGTTATCTCCAGTCCCTTATTGGCTAACTCTCACATATTAATTTAACCCAACTCCATTAATGTGTATTGCCACTTGACTGTGGCTTACCGTCATGAGTCTAACCAGCGTCCATCTCGGGGAGGAAAACCATGGCGTCTGCCTGTCTGTCCTTCTTCCCAGAATTCTGTTCTGTCTATTCTGCCCACCTACGGTCTGCCCTACCAAAAGGCTAAGGCAGTGTCTTTATTCAACCAATGAAAGCAACACAAATGCAGAAGGACCTCCTTCACCACTTTGTTATATTATAGTGTCATTGAAGCAATTCTTAAATCTTTTGCCTCCCTCAGCTGTTGTTATTTCCATTTGATTTTAGCCTAATTATTTTTTTCCTTTTCTTGTACCCCCGTATAGCTTAGCTAAATGATGAAACACTCTTAGCCCAACCCTTTTTATGGGGTGCACAGTACAGATTTATTGAGATGTCTCCTGAGAACTCAGGGGAAAGCAAGGCAGCCTAGCTGAGCTATCCTGGGAATTGGAAAGCCAAATGAAATCTCCTCCTAAAGGAATGGCCCTGCTCCTTACAACAGCCTCTTTGTTTCTTGCTACTTACACTTCTCTGTTCCTTGTCTCCTCCCAGCCTTTTTCCTGTCTGGTCTTACAAGCTCCCTGTTTATATATACTGTTTCAGTTCAGTTTTTGACAACTAACTGGCCGCCTCTCTCTTTATCTCTCATTTTCCCAAGAGTGAAAATCTGATACAACTGCCTTTTCTTTTTCATTTTTGGTTTTTCAAGGCAGGATTTCACTGTTTTGCCCTGACTCTCCTGAATCTCACTGTAGACCAGGCTGGCCTGATTCACCTGATCTCAGAGATCCACCTGCCTTCCAAGTGCAGGGATTAAAGACCTGTGCCACCACCACCACATGCAAAACTTTTCAATCCAGCTCACAGTATCCCTTCTGGTCAAGCAGCTTTTCATTACAAGTACTAAAAACTGAGTCAGACTGCCTGAGGTGTGAGGAAATGTCTTATCTTCCACAGTACGAAGGACAGCCTTCAGTTAGTTGGTAAGAACCGCACATTCTAAACTCCCTCTCTTTGACATCAGCGTCACCTGTGACTTACTGGTAGCACGGCCCTACTAAACAGTACTTCCAGGAGAAAGTGCTGTTGTGTCCTTAGATTTCAGGAAGTGAGATGTTTCTAAAGCCTACTTTAAAATGGGCACATTTTCACCCAGGTTGTTGGTTGGGTTTGTAGTTAGAGATGTGCCTGGGCTCAAGGGGCTGCTGTGAGAGAGTCAGCCAAAGCGCCGCGGTCCTGAGCCAGCACTGGCGCAGAGAAGTGCAGGATGCCCAAAACCAGTCAGGCCCTTCTGTGTGGAGTCGTCACTCTCCTCTAAAATAAATGAGGCATACCTAGAAAGAGGAAGGGAATAGTAATGGTGTATCTTATCTGTCGCCTCCCCCAGTCTCTCCTTTCCTCCTCCCGTCTTTGTTCCCTCCTCTTTCCTTCATTCTATCCTCTCTCCTTCTTCCTTTCTCTCCAGGGCCTCAGAAAACCTAGGCCAGCCTCACACTTATACTATATAGCCAAGAATAACCCTGACTTCATGATTCTCCTACCTCTACCTCCTGTGCTGGGATCACAGGCAGGTGACCCCACACCTGACTAACAAGCTCTTTTAAAGTGAAAGTCACTGTGAAGTTGCCTGAGATTAAAGTGCCATCAGTATAAAGACAGTGTGCTATAGTTATCATTTGGTCAAGTGTGTGCATATGTATCATATGCTACATACTTAATACATAGGAATAGCATAATATACTTTGTGCTTCAGATAAGCCTTCCTCAAAGTCCATGTGATAGCAGCCTGGTCCCCAGGGTGGGATTATGGGTATCAGTGGAATCATTAGGAGATGGGGCTTTGTGTGGGTCCCAATGTTACTGGGAATGTGCCCTGAAAAGGGATGTTGGGGCACCAGCTCCTTTCTGTTTTTCTTTCACTTCCAGCTGCCACAGGGTGAGCAACTTCCTCCTCCATGTGCTCCTACCGAGATGTGTCACCTCCTCAAGAAGCTTAAAGCAAGGGGTCACTCAAACTGGGGTAGAACTGGCCAGAAGTAAGTTATCTCAAAAGTGTCAGGATTTCATGCAGCTAACTAATGCAGCTTATATGTGGCATAAACCAAGGCTGCTTTGAACAGTGAGGCAGGCCTTCCAGAGGATTTGTGGGTGCCCTACAGTATGTCTGGTACATGCCTCTTTAGGTCTATCTTCTAATTTTTTGTTTTGTTTTAACTTTTTGAGTCTCACTGTGTGGCTGAGTAGCCTAAACCTCTCATTATGTAGACCAGACTGGCCTTGAACCTACAGAGAGATCTGCCTGTTTCTGATTCTTAAAGACTTTTGACACCATTTCTGGCTTATTTTCTACATCCTTGAAGACGCAGTTTTCTTGAAGACATGGAAGATTTTTTTTCACTGTGAATGGTTTTAGTGAGTAATGCATCTTACTCTTTTACATAAAAATATCAGTCACATAACAATTTTGCAAATTTGTAATTTATGCAAAACCCTTTGCTCATAATGAGCATACCATACAAGGGAATAATACCAATAAAAACATAATTTTTAAAAATTTCATCCTAATATATTTAATATCCAAACATATTATCTAATACAATTTTCAGTTTTAACTTCTCGAAAGGAGAGTCAGTTTTTTCAAGGTCTGTATCATGCTAAATTTGTGCACGCTGTTTATTGGGGTGAGTCTAATAGTACTGAGTGTGTGCATTCACCCCCATCACTTTGATATAGTGTATAAGCAAAATATTTAAACTACAACCTCATTGAAGAATAAAACTATAGAGGAGAGCTGGGTGTAGTTGTGCATGTCTTTACTCCCAGCACTCACCAGGCAGAGGCATGGGGTTCAAGGCTATCCTCATCTACATAGCAAAATCCAGGGTAACACAGACCCCCAAAACTAAAAGAACTGTGAAGAAAAACTTAAAAAGGAAAGTTAAAATAGCGTAGAAACTCTCTTTTCGAAGATCTATAATAATATATCTCTAATTTGGGCCTGATTTTTGTTGTTGTTGTTGTTGTTTTAGGTGGGGAGGCAGGTATTAAATTCAGGGAATTGCTCATGCGCAGGAAGTCCATTCGTAATTAGTATCTTAGTAACCTTTGTTGATAAGAAGGAGAAGCCATAAATGTAGAGGATTGGGAAGGGCACCAGGATCCTTTTGGGTTCATCTAGAGCCCCGGTGGTTATTTTCTTTTTTTTATTTTGTTTTTATTGTCGTTATTTTGTTTTGTTTCGTTTTGAGAAAAGATCTCACTTGCATGACTAAAGCTGTACTGAAATGTTTGTAACTCTGCTTCTGCTTTCTGAGGACTGGGATTATAATGCTTGTAGCAGAGCCAGGTTTGATGATTATTTTTCCTTCTCATTTATTCATTCATTTGGAAACAGGGTCTCACTATATAGCACTGGTTGAACTAGAACTCTCAGTGTAAGCCAGGCTTACCTGGAATTGAGAGATCTGCCTGCCTCTGCCTTCCTAGTGCTAGGAATAAAAGTGTGTGCCACCACTCCCAGCTGATGGTCACTTTTGAAAACGACAGATATTTCTGTGAGCTAGTATTTCCTGTGGTGTGTTCCAACATCCAGCCAGTCCTTGACCTGATACTTGCAAAAGGATTCTATCATCACAAGTAGAGAACCACACTGTATATGGGTAAATTAAAGACTGAAAAATCCCTAGTAATAACAAAGGATGTCTTTTACCTTGTGTTTTCCAAACTACCGTAATCTCTTAGATCACTCAGGACCTGCTTGGGCTAGAGAACAATGTTCTTGAGCAGAAGAATTACATTATGAAAGCAGTGTGTCAGTTAAAGGAATCTAGTAGCATGTAGGAAGAACAGTAAACAGAAGTAAAAGAAGAGTTAGAATTATATGGTATAAAGAACATGGCCTAGGCACAATAACAGCAAATATTTATTTATTAAATAATTCAAGAAATATTTATTGAACTGTTACTGTATTCCAAGTACTGTTCTAGACTTAAGGAATTAGGGGTGGGGGTGAAACCTAGCTCCCCCAAAGCCATTATCCTATTGAAGTTTATGTAGATAGATAGATACAGAAAAGAAAACAAAGCTGGATGGTGGTGGTACACACTTTTAATCCCAGCAACCGGGAGGCAGAGGAAGGCGGATCTTTGTGAGTTCAAGGCTAACCTGGTCTATAGAGTGAGTTACAGGACAGCCAGAGCTACACAGAGAAACCCTGTCTCAAAAAACAAAACAGAAAAGAGAGGGAAGGAGGAAAGGAAGGAAAGAAGAGCATGCAAGTGATGAAGAATGCTAACCATAAGCAAGGGAATAAGTAGGATCCTCAGAATGGTGCTTAGAGCAAAGTCTTCTTGATGAATGAATTTACAGACTTGAATCTCTAAAGAAGCAAACAGTGTGAGCCTCTAGCTCTCTAAGCACGGAGAGCAACAAGGACTTTGAGGTAGGAGCCCAGGATGACACAGTGAGTAGGAGTAGCTAAAGAGAGAGGCAGCGAGGACTGTGGTGAGCAATGGTTAGATCCTGTAGGGTTTAATAGACCATGGTAAGGACTTGAAATTTGATATTGAGTAGCTGGAAGCCAGTGAAAATTTTTGGTCTAACTAATGACATGATGTGGCACTTAGTTTTCAGTAATCCCTCTGACTTGTGTTTGGAAAACAGAATGGAATGGAGATAGACCTAATGCTGTGACCATTTAATATACTTCCTTATGTTGTAGTGACCCCTAACTATAAAAGTAATTTTGCTGCTACTTCATAAATAATTTTGCTACTGTTATGAACCGTACATTGAATACCTGTTTTTTGATGGTCTTAGGTAACCCTGTGAAAGGGCCATTCAACAGCCCCCTCCACAAGGGGTCTCCACCCACAGGTTGAGAGCCACTTTTTAGGGCCATTCCCAAGATTCAAGCATGAAGTATTAATGGCCTGCATTCAGTAAATGGTGGTACAGGGTATAGTAAGTAGTCATTTTCAGGGTAAATTTTGAATGGAAGGGTAAATACATACTCATTACACTGCGCACATTTATTTTAAATGTTTAACCCTAACTACTTAATTCTTTATAAAACCTTCTGAAATAATTGTCTGTAGTTTGCAGTGGAAACCACAGGACAAGAAAGTAGCCTGCCCGTAGTCATACAGCTAACTGGCAATGGCAGCTGAATTTGAAACCAGGCGTTTAATTGTGAAGCCTGTGCTGCAACCGTTATATAAACCCCATAGAGAGAAAGCAGAGGAAAAGTAAGCCAGGATCAAACCTCCGTTTCCTCAGACAAACACTATGCAATGCTTTTTGCTCTTCTTTCATTTAGTTTGTGCACAAACTCCTGCTCAATTTAGTGCCTGACTAGTTTCACAGCCTTGACCTTTCCTTGTTTCTCTGTGAAACTATTTTTTGAAAGACTTGCAAAATTTCTTGGAGAAAATTATATCTTCTGACTGTGTCTCATAGGAAAATGTTGGTGCACCATGAACTGGAGTGTGGAAGAGTAAGATAAAGTCAGGAGTTCTTTTGGAGTTGATTCTGACATTTCTTTGATACAGTATTCCACCTTCTACCCCATCCCACCCACATATACACCTCCTATTAGAGAAATGGACTAGCAAGCAGGGCACTGTAGCACTGTAGGCTGCCTCTTATTTCTCTGCTTACTAAGGCCTGGCTGCCTGGATGCAGATGAGCAGGTAGGAAAAGAAAACTGTTACTGCTGTTGATCATACCACTGTCATCTTTCCCACTTTTCCTCAGCATGCGGCCTTTAGTACACTTTCTGGAAGGAAGAAGCAGGCCTAAGAATTTATAATTTTATTTTTCCCAATTGCAGAAGCCCTACAATGCCAATCAAATTGAAGTTAAGCTCTCTTCTAAAACTTACTGAACTCTAATTCTAAAATAATGGATGTGAGAAATAGTTGGAGTATGAAAAGAATAGATTGGGGTATCTATGGAAGTACACCAGGAGCCCACGAAGCAAATACAAAGCAGGCTGGGTTATAATTGGATGTGAGTCATGAGAATGGAAATTTAGAAATGGCCAGGGACCACTGATTGCCTGATTGCTGAGGACTTCAGTTATGCTCCTACTGCTTCCTAGGATGCTAGACCACCATTGGGTGTCAGAACCTTGGAGAGTTCCAAAGAGCCCGGTTTGGGACTGTGACTGTAATTGCCCTCCTGGCAAGAAGCAGCCAGGGCAGAGGCTCTCATGTGTGATGCTGAAACAAACCTAGTTATGCTTTCTCAAGGGATCCCTTTCATGTACTGGCAACTGGACCACATGAGGACCTTCAGGGAGGGTACCCTGGAGATTTCAGCTTATCTTATGGAACAAATCCAAAGCTATTTTAACTGCCACAGAGTTTCTGATAAACTGCGATGTGACAGAAGGCTGTGGGAGTTTGTTTCAGACATCCCCAAGACCCTGTCTAGAATATGGCTATGTTCTTTGTTCGTGGCCTTTTGTAAAAGTTAACCGAAATCTTTGTGGGGTTAGAAAGGGACACTCTTAATTTATTTGGTTGGTTGGTTGGTTGGTTGGTTGGTTGGTTGGTTGGTTGGTTGGTTGGTTGGTTGGTTGGTTGGTTTTCAGGACAAGACTCCTCTGTGTCACCCTGGATGTCTTGGAACTTGCTCTATAACTAGACTGGCCTCAAACTCAAAGAGATCTGCCTGCCTCTGCCTCCCGAGTGCTGAAAATAAAGGTTTGTGCCACTACATCTGGCTGGGACACTCTAATTTAAATCAGCCCTTGTATTTTGGTAAATAGGTATGTTTGAAACTAAAAGATTTGTGAAGAGGTAAGTCATCCTCTGACCTCTACATGCAATGTGCCAAGTATACATGCACAGAATAAGTAAATAAAACTATAATCTGTTTTCTTAAGAATCTACTTTGTAGCCAAGTGGTGGTGGCACACTCCTTTAATCCCAGCACTCAGGCGGCAGAGGCAGGCGGATCTCGGTGAGTTCTAGGCTAGCCTGGGCAACAAGAGCTAGTTCCAGGGCAAGCTCCAAAGCTACAATGAAACCCTATCTCAAAAAACAACAACAACAACAAAAAAACAGTAGTATATTTGTTTTTTCATTGTTGTAGGAAACAAAAACAAAAAGCAAAAACCCTGACAAAAGCAACTTAAAGAAGGGTTTATTTTTGGCTCCCAGGTCAGGGGTTCTGCATTGTTGTGGGAAAGTCTCGAATGCCTTGCAGAGGAGCTTGGGGCTGCCTGTAACCTTGTAACTGCTGTCCAGAAGCTGAGAGTGATGAGTGTGGTACACACTTGCTTGCCCCTTGTTCCCCTTCTCAAGCCCCAGTCCGTGGGATGGCACTGCTCCATTAAGAGTGGGTTCCCACTCCAATCAAGTGAATCTGAATAATCCCCATAGATGTGCCTAGAAATTCATTTCCATGGTGATTATAAATTCCACCAATTTGACAATCAAGATTAATCTTCACAAATAAGTAACTTGTATGTTGTGTGTGATGGTTAGAATAACAATGGCGCCCATAGACGTATATATTTGAATGCTTAGTTACTAGGTAGTGGAATTGTTTTAAGGATTAGGAGGTGTGGCCTTGTTGGAGGAAATGTGTCACTGGGAGTGGGCTTTGAGGTTTCAAAAATTCACACCAAACCCAGTCAGTCTCTCTCTTTCTCTTCCCCTCTATATCTCCCCTGCCCCTTCATCTCCCTCCTTCTCCTCCCTCTCTCTTTTTCTCTTTCCCTTCTTCCTTCTTCTCTCTCTCTCTCACCATCCCCCTTTCTCCCTCCCTCTGTCTATGGGTCAGGATGTAGCTCTCAGTTACTAGTCTAGTATCTACCTGCTTACTACCAAGCTCTCCACCATGATGATAATAAACTAACCCTCTGAAACTGTAAGTAAGCTACCAGTTAAATACTTTCTTTTATAAGAGTTGCATTTGGTGTTTCTTCGCAGCACTAGAACAATAACTAAGGCAGTTGTGTTACTTATATATTAAAACTATGAAATAACACCTCCTTTTTGCAACACATTTCCATATGCTGTTGTTTAAGATTACTGGAAAGGGTCATAGTTCCTTATCAGTACTAGATGCTGTGGCATACAAATAAATTATATTAGATTCAAAGCAAAAACAGAATAGATACCAAGTGATATTCATAATAAAAATTTCAAGTTAGTTAAAGTGTGTGTGTGTGTGTGTGTGTGTGTGTGTGTTTTGTGAGGTTTTTATTTTTTTGAGACAGGGTTTCTTTGTGTAGCCTTGATCCTCCTGCCTCTGTTCCCAAGTGCTGGGATTAAAGGCATGCAGCACTACAACCCGATGTTTGCGTGCAAGCATTCATGCATGCATATTATGAGTGTGTGTGTTTATTTTATCCTTTATCCTATCTGACAAACATTTTAAGTACCTGATTCCTAGCAAAGCAGAGGGGTAAACAACTTCTTTCATGAGATGATGTTCTGGGATCAGATTCTTGAAAGGTGATTAGAAGTTTCTTCAATGAAGAAGGTATTTCAGAAGGAATGGGTACATAAGAGGCAGAGGAGAATCTCCCAAGATAATGCATACACACCATGATTTTTAACAGCTTCATGGAATTCTATCATATGCCCTTCCTTTACTGATGGGTTTTTAGAATGTTTCTTGGACTAACGGATTTTTAGAATGCTTTTGGTTTCGATTTTTTTCAAATAATATTCCACTGAACATACTTAGACACTTACACTTTCAAACTTGTAAATGTTATCCTGCCTTAAAGAGCTTGACTTAAGTAATCACCATTAATAAATTTGAGTACATATCTTTGATCTGACCTGGAGTTAATCACATTTTGTTATATTAATATAATCTTGAGAAAGTCTATTTTAAGTAAACCGAAGCTATTTTCAGTGTTGCATCATGTAGAGGCTTTTGCTATGATCTACCCATATGATAAGGTAGTGGGAGAGTGTAAGCCAAAGACTAACAAAATCACTGGGAGATCAAGGGCAAGCAGCAGTAGGAAAACTAGCTGAGAAATTATTTCAGTAGTTTGGGCAAGAAAATGGTGGCCTGTACCAGAGACGAACTGATGGAATTAAATAATAATGGCAAAATGTCAAAGTTAAAGTTGAGTGTATTTACTGATAGGTTGGATTGAGAGAGAGAAAAAAAGTCTAGTAATTAACTTTAGAAATAAAGTAGTGCATGGCTGTGTCAGGAGGGAAGGTGCAGGCTTAGGGGTAATGACAGGGAGTTCTGTTGGGGCATGTTCAGTTTGAAGTGTACAGTAGATGTCCATGTGGGCTTAGTGAATACCTGGCAGATTATGCAATTTAGCAGGGTGCCAGTATTAATGAATGAAAAAGAGTGCCAGATGTAAAAGGAATATATAAAGTAAAAGCTTGAAAGAGGACAAGGATTGTAATAATTTCTACTATTCTTTATGTTGAGGTGCTAGAAAGCAAATCGGATCTTGTGCCTGCTAGGCAAGAACTCCTCCACTAAGTCTGTCTTTTATTGTGACTCATGTGTGGTTCATTTCTGTCTGCTTTCTAGCCAAGTCTTACTTTGATTAATAAAACTAAACTGGCCAGAATTTAAAGTGATAGAAGAAATACATTTGTGTGTGTACATTTCTTTTCCTAAGAATTTACCTGTATCTAAAAATGCTTCTACTACTAATGTATAGAAGCCAGATGCAGTGGTTCATGCCCCTAATTCCAGAATTTTGGAGGCTGAGGCAGAGAATGACCATGAGTTCAAGGCTAATCTGGACTAAAGAGTGAGAGAGATCCTGTTTCATTAAATGAAAAATAGCAATACTATTTTATGCGATTTTAAAGAGAGGGAGAGCATGAAGTTAGAGTAGGGAGGTGGGGGGGGTTAGAGGAGTTGAACAAGAAAAAAAATATGATTAAAATATATTGGATTTTGTTTTTTGCTGTTGTTTTGGTTTTGGTTTTTCTCCATATAACAGCTCTGGTTGGCCTGGAACTCAGTTTGTAGACCAGGTTGGCTTCGAAGTCACAGAGATCCACCTGCCTCTGCCTCCCGAGTGCTGGGATTAAAGGTGTGTGCCACCATGCCTGACAATCAAAATATATTGTATGAAATTCTCAAAATCTAATGAAAAAGAAAATAACTGCAGAGAAAGGACTAAGATGCCAGGGTAAGGTGACAAACACCTAAAACTGGGCTTTCACAGAAACAGAATAGCTGCACCAATCTTAAGGGCCATCCCATTCCTCAATGACTGACATTTTCCATGTAGCTTTTTTTAAATTCTTTGCTGGTGCATGTACTCATTCTGAAAAAAAAGTACAGGTGTCTACAAAACATACAAAGTGAATTCTGCTGTTGCTTCTAGTAGGGAAAAAAGGGGAGGACAGAAAAGATTGGTTACAAAGATAGGTCCCAAACTGTTGGAACTGCTGACTAAACAACAAGGTGTAGCATGCTGAGCTAGGAACACACAGTGAGACACACTCTAAACTGGGTATGGCAAACCTTTGAGCTGTGGACCACATGCATCCCAGGATAGCTATGGATGTGGCCCACCACTTTTATAGATGACAGACTCATATCACAATGTCAAAAGGTTGACATTCCTATAATTCTTTTGATTTCACTACTATGATTTTGAACTCTGGCTTTAACAAAACTTAAAGATTGGTTTTAACAAAATTTAAAGATTGCAACCAAAATGTGTTGTAGTTGTCCTGTTTCAAACTTTGTTTTAGCAGTACAGGGTAATAGTGTATTTCACTTTCCTCTGAGTGACAATTTGATTAATTTTGTTCCACATTGTAGCACAAGACTAACCATTTAAACCACCTACAGACATCATTTAATGCAGAAGTTAAATTGTAATTCAATTCTATGAAGTCGTGTTCTTTTGCCAACATTAAAATTATAAAGGTTGCAAAAGGAAACCTGTTCAAAATTGTATCTGTTCCTGTAGTCAGGATCATCATCACCAGCAGGTTGCATAAACACGAACAGTTTCTTTGCTGTTGAAAGGGGACATTTGTTGAATGACTACAAAGTTCTTTTATTTGGTTGTATTTCTTTCCCTCTACACGTTGCCAGTAGTTTCATGAGATGCCGGATCTTAGTTTCTGATGCTACCCTGGGTAAAAGCACAAGCTCCATGCCTGTGTTAGATTGCCCTACTGCAGCCATTTTATTTTATTTTTTTTTTTTTTTTGGCCTTCCTGTGAACCTCTTTGATCTGTTTTCTTCTAGCTTCTAGCAATGGATCTTTTCCATCCAGGATTTTGTCCTCTTAGCCCCACTACTTAATGACAAGTGGTTTTAGAGCTGCCCCAACAATATATTTGATGTTTTCCAGAACTAAATAAGGATCCTGGGGGAAGTTGTACTAGAAATTATAGGGGACTCAATGAGATATAAACACACCAAGGGAAATTTGCAAACGATGTTTCTTTTTTCTTTACAAAGCAAGATCCATTGTCATACTGATATTGAATTATAGGTAAACTTAGAGGTTATGCTAGTTAGATATGTTTATATTGACTGAGGTTTCTGTCCCACCCAGTCCCACAGTCATTCAGTCCCAAAGAAACACACAGAGGTCTACATTAATTATAAACTGGTTGGCCCATTAGCTCAGACTTCTTATTAACTCTTTCTTAACATCTTATATTAGCCCATTATTCTTGTCTATGTTAGCCACGTGGCTTGGTACCTTTTATCAGCGAGGCATTCTTATCTTGCTTCCTCTCTGTCTGGGTGACAACTGCAGACTGACTCTTTCCTCTTCCCAAAATTCTCCTGTTCTGGTTGCCCTGCCTCTACTTCCTGCCTGGCTACCAGCCAATCAGCATTTTATTAAAAATAATATAAGTGACAGGATAAAAGACCATTGTTCCACAGCATGCTTAGAAACTGAAGCTTCCAAAATTTGATTTGTCCAAGAACTGAGAACATAGCCCAATATTTTTGAAATTGATTGACAGTGTTTTAGAGATGTCTGTTTAATTACTTCCCTGGCTTAGATGTTAGTCATAAGTAATGCGTTTGTGTCTTTTATCTTCCTTCTGAAGTTGAATCATACTTTATTCTTCAGAACCTGCCTAATAATGTGTGCTCCTTCCCACCATTGAACTTGGAAATAGATGGAAAGCAGAGGATCAATAGCTTGAAAAAACACAGGGCTAGACTTTCCGTTAACTGTTTTTACTCAAGAACCTTAATGTACTGTTCTGCTAACTTGTTTGCAATTGCTTCACTGAAAAACTGTTCCTGTTCTGGCCAGCTCAATCTGTAATCTTAACTTCCCAATACACATTTCTGAATAAACCAACCCAGCATGGCCTCATCCTTTCAATCCACCTGACCAGATCATTGAAAACTTAAGGATGTGTGTGTGAGTGGGTGTGTTGCCCCTTTCTCTATGAGTGAAAAATGACAATGCCTTAATATCTGTTAAAAAGTGTATTTTTATATATGGAGATCAAATGTCAAAATAACATCTTTCTTTCATCAGTATCTTACTCTCCTGGTTTGACATTTGGATCATAGCTCTTGAAATTTTGTGATTTGCAAAAACGTAATATTTGAACTATATTTCTTCCCTTCTTAAGAGATAATTGCATATCAAAATAGCTATCTGAATGTATTTATCTGTGTAAAGAAATGTTAACTTGTGACCAGATTGCATTTATAAATATTATTATAACACTAGCATAAGTTGAGTAAATAGCACACCACATCAGTACAGTTTAGAATGATTCATTTATCAGTCCAGTCAAATTCATTACTCAGAAATAATTTACAACAGACTTTGAGGTCTTATAGAGATGATAAAAATAAGTGGGATAAAAATACCTATTTGGGGGAATTGTCTAGAATGTTGAGTACCATTGAGATGACATCATCATCAAAAATGAATTTTAGCACTTTCCCACACTATTCAATTGCCTTTTTTAAAAAAAATAGTAACTGCCTAAGACAGTTTTGAAATAATGAAACTTTACTGCATAGAATCAGTAAGCATACCCAGTTATTTCTCTGGAATTATTGAGAGTTTACTATGTTTCAGACACTATCTCATTTTGTCTATAAGCCAGCATTGCTTAATGATGGCTCCTCTGTGTTTTTCTTAAAGTGGTGAGATTTTTAATATTTAGCCTTCTTTTCTCATATGAACTATAAATCTGTATGTATTGGTTACTGAGTTTCCCTATGGTTCCAGATCAGCCATCAAGTCCTGCAGGGCTGCCTACATTTCTTTAGCATTTCAAATGTGCAGCTTTTTTGTTTGTTTGTTTTTGTTTTTCAAGACAGCGTTTCTCTGTGTAACAGCCCTGGCTGTCCTGGAACTAGCTCGTGTAGACCAGGCTGACCTCAACCTCACAGAGATCCACCTGCTTCTCTGCCTATTGATTACTAGGAATAAAGGCATGCGCCACCACCGCTCAGCTCATGCATCTTATTTTTTAAAAGAAATTTCTAATTATTTTTCAGTTTGTAATATGTAAATCACATTAGATCTCATGCCTACCACTTCAAACCCTCCCACAGTATGCCCATGTTGTAAAATGGCTCCTCCTCAGGCTCGGATGCATTTTGTGCCATCCCCTTCCTCACTCTTCGTCCACTGCCCCTGGTTTTCCTTTGTTTTCATGTGTCTGCTATCTCATGCTGGCATGCTTCTCTCCCCAGCTGGGATAGGAGCTTCTTAGAGAAATCTCTCCCTGTCATTCCAGCGGAGGACACTGTATCTCTGACATTTACTGTACTCTGTAGTTGCCATTTTTATTTGTGTAGTTATTGTCTTCTTTACTGTTGACATAGACGTATAATGAAGATAATGAAGACAAAGTTCCAAGTACTTTGACAAGAGAAATTATTCAGATATTTGAAAAACAAATGAATATGATTACTCTTACTCTTTAGTTTCATAGTTTAACCTCATAGTGATTCAACTTGCATCTTTAATTTGATTCATGAGGGAGAAGCCATTATATTTTCAGATTGACTTGCTAAAGCAATGTAACTAATTTTTAGAAAATATCTATGCCGTGGGTGTGGGAGAGATCCCCCCCTTCAACACCTGAGGCAGATGAGAGAGCTGTCCCTGCCCCTTACCAGCTCTAACACTCCAAAGAGCAGGCCCTACACCTCTTCTGGGCTGAACAGCAGAGCCGACCCTCTTGGCAGAGGTGTGGGTGAGCCAACTCTGATGGTGTGAGCATGAGAGAGCTGGCCCCATTACTCATCTGTCTTGTTCTTGGCATGGGCAGGAGAGAGATGCCCACCCATCAATACCTGAGGCAGGTGAGAGTTGGCCCTGCCCTTCATCAGCTACAGCACTGTGGTACCGACACCTAGCCTGGGCAACACAGTAAAGCTGGCCCTGAAGGTGTGGGTGTGGGAGAACCAACCCTATGGAAGGGAAAGCCAGAGAACTGGCCCTGCCCCTTGCTCATTGCTGCAGGGGTTGAACTAGCCAGGACAATGCTGGAGAGCTCACTCTGGTGGTGAAGACGGGAGAACTGGCAGGCTGATCAACCCTGCAATTTACCCAGGCCCAGAACCAGGTTTATGTGTTGGCCCACCCCAACATCTACCCCACCTGTGATCTGCTGGAGTATGGGGGGGGCAGCTGTCAGTCCTGTGGATCCAGGGCTGCAGGATCCCCAAGACACAGTACAGCAACGGGATGTCCAGCAAGAGTCCCAGTGAGGGCCAACATCGATGGTTCAGCAGAGACCAGGGACCTCAAGCTAGACCAATGATTCTTTGCAATATACGCTGCATCTAGAAATATATGGATATCTTTTGCCTATTTATGAGTAAGTACATATTTTTCTTTCTGGGTCTGAGTTACCTCACTCAGGATGGCTTTTTCTAGCTCTAACCATTTGCCTACAAATTTCAAGATGTCATTGTCTTTTACCACTGAGTAGTACTCCATTGTATAAATGTATCATATTTTTATTATCTATTCTTTGGTTTGAGGGGCATCTACGTTGTTTCCAGGTTTTGGCTATTATGAATAATGCTGCTATGAACATAATTGAGCAAATGTCCTTGTGGTATGAGTATGTATCCTTTGGGTATATGCCCAAGAATGGTATTGCTGGGTCTTGAAGTAGATTGATGGCCAGTTTTGTAAGAAACCATTACTGATTTCCAAAGCTTCCAAAGATTTTACTCCCACCAGCAATGGAGGAAGCAAAGGACAACCAGCCTACAGGCCCCAACCCCAGAGAACCTAGGTAGCAAAGAGGACCCTAAGAGAAACATACATAGATCCTCCTAAAAAGGGGAAAAAAAATATAAGATTTCCTGAGTAAATTGGGAGCATGGAAGGCAGGGGGTGGGGTGGGTGGAAGGGGAGAGAGAAGTGGGGAAAAAATGTATAGCACATTGGGTAGGTCCAAACAATTTAAAATAAGAAGGATTAAAAATGTATAGATAAGGGGTTTACTGTGTGAACCACTCTGCCACACTGCAGCTTCCATGAGGAGATTTTCCCCTTCTTCCTTTTTTATTTTTTTCCTATTTTTTCTCTTAAAATTGTCTTGTTTTATTTGGGGGGGTGGATGGGTGGGATCGGGAAGCATGATGTGAAAGACACAATTTTTTTAAAAAAGCCAAAAAAAAATCTATGCCATGTAGTTGGAAACTGGACCACTGTCATGTTCTCTGCACATTTACCTTTATAGGCCTTCATTTGCTATTAAATAGTTCAGAATTGGGATGTTTTTTCCTAATGTGTATTTTGTAAGGTAATTGCTAGAATCTTGGCAATAGAATAAAGAAAATATTGTGTATAACCAAAATCAACAAGTAGATGTGTAATAAAAACTCATTCCCTAAGTTCTTTTCAATTTGGTTAGAATTCATGTGCAGAACAGTTTAACCCTAAGTTTTATTATATTATTAGGTAACCCATGGACTAAATAATTTGCCACTGTCACAAAGCATGGAACATAAAGCCAGGACTCAAAATAAGGTGTGGCTGACCCTAGAACTTTATTCTATTATATTTAGGGATTTTCTTACTTTAAAAAAAGTCATAGAAGTTTGTTTTACTCTTGTGTTTTATTGGGAAAAAACCTTTGAACTTATATTTGATATCTATTATTGTTGTATTATTGCTTTCTTGGTTTGTTTAAGAGTTATACAGAATTTTAGAAAAATTTGAGTATTGCTTTTAATTGTTATTGAACACTAGAACATGGAAGCCAGTGGTAAATAACCTTTAAAATAAAAAAGTGTATAACTAGATGGGCATGGTAGCAAACACATCTTTAATACCAGCACTTTGGAGGTAGAGGAAGGTGGATCTCTATGAGTTCAAAGCCAGCCTCATCTGCATAATGATTCTAGGGTAGGCAAAGGCAACATAGTGAGACGCTGTCTCAATTAACAAACAAACAAAGTATGTAACTAAAACCTCATTTTACTTCTTAGAAGAGCACAGTTTCCTTCAGTAGCTCCATACAACTAGAACTGAGTGAAGAGTAACAGATGTGAACAGCCTAACGGAGGGAAATTGCTGAACACAATTAAACCACAGGCAACAATTTCCTTAATTTTTGTCAAACACATAATTTGAAATGATTATGTGCTTACAAAAATAAACAGAATAAAGTGAGGTTTATAATCTGTAGTTTTATATCCACAAATGTCTCAATGTTAAAAGTTGAATGAAATTTGATTTTATAAATTATTTTTAAACCAAATATATAAAATTAAGATAATCTAGACTATTCTAACTCAACACAGGTCCCACACCTAATTTATCTTCTATTAGAAGTCACATGCTATATAGTACATCTAATATGTTAAAATGTTTCTTGGATTTTACTTAATAGACCTTCCTTTCTTGCACTTTATCAAAGATTGGTAAGAACCAGTGAAAACTAAGTTGACAGACTGGAGTCTTGATTTAATAATAATGTGTCTTATTTTATATAATATTTTAATTCTAATTAAGGAAATAACTGTTAGGAAAAATATAAGATCTGGTTATAGGAACTGAAAAGTAAGGAGGAGATGGCTCAGTTCTCTTACTGTTCTTGCAGAGGAGACCTGAGTTTGGTTCCCATACCCATATCAGGCAGCTAATAATTGCCTGCCACTCCAGCTTCAGGTACCCAGTGCCACCTTCTGAACTCTTGGGTCACCTGCACTCCTGCATACTGTGGTACACAAATCCACTTAAGACACATACAAATACATATTTAGTTATAAATAAATCTTTTTTAGAGGAGAAAATAATGGATCTTTAAATTTTTGAGAAAAAAACACAAATTAGCCAGTTTTCATTGCCTTGTCAAAACTTTGGGGTTTATTTCCTCTATATTCCTAAAGCACTGTTTTCTGCAAATTGAGTTGCTAGAAATAGGAAATCTTTGCAAATTTGTTGGTTAAGAACTTCTGACTAATTATCTGTAGCATGAATTCTAAAATCCCAGAGTCAGATATAGGGGTTAATGCTGAAGATCAGAGAAACAGAGAAGCCAACCACTAAAGAGTTCTCTTACCTCTACCAGTGCTCAGACCGAAGGGCGATCCTGTCCTTAGACTGAATCTCCAGACTCCATCTGTCTCCACCAAACCTCAGACTGCTCTAAGCCCCTGTCTCCTCCCTCATTATATTCCTCTCTCCACCCCACCCAGCCACATCACTCCTGTCTCCACCTCCCTAGTGCTGGGATTAAAGGTGTGTGATCCCTACTTCTGGGATCACCTTTATGTGATCTCTGTTCTTCTTTTAGACAGATTCAATCTCCTGTAGCCCAGGGTAGCCTTGAACTAACAGAGATCCCCTCTCTCTGTCTCCTAAGTCCTGAAATCAAAGGTGTGTGCCACCACTCGCTGACCTCTAGTGGCTTAGCTCTACACTCTCATCTTCGGGCAAGCTTTATTTGTTAAAATATGAACAAAATATCACTGGGTTCTGCAACAAATTGAGCTGACCTTGTCACATGAACCTGTATTCCCAACTTCTGGAGAGGCTGAGGCAAGAGGATAAGAAATAAAAGACCAGCATGGGTAACTTAATGAGACACTACATTAACATAAAAGTGAAAGTTATAAATCAAACCTTTAACATTAAGTATTTCATTTAAAAAATTATTAATCTTTTAGATTACCATTCAGTTCTAACTGATCATTTCTAATTGAAGAATATGAAGCTTACCATTATTATAACATGATTTTTAACATTCTTGTAACCTAAGGAAACCCAACTGGCTTGGTTTTCCCATTTCTTTGATAAGAGTGTGGAAAAGCTGTCCCTGTCTCTCAGGGGAAGGGAAGGTTGTCACAGCATAGTGGTGTAGTGGTGATAGCATGTATCTGATTAGAATTTATTACATATCAAAATCTATGTGCTGAGTTTTAGCGTTATCAGAGCGGAATGAGAAATTTGTTTTATTACATAAACCCTCATCTGTATAACTTGAACTTCTCAGATATTTAATTGGAGCTAGCTTATAGTTCAGAGGTTTAGTTCATTATTGTCATTTTGGGAAACATGGAAGCATGCAGGCGGACATGGTGCTGGATGGAGTAGGAGGTTCTTCTGTCTATGTGTTGCTTTTTTCTGTGTGGTTATTTCAGGGGTTAAGCTAGCAGGGCGGCAGGACGCGGCCCGTTCACCTCATTACAACAGCTGGAGAAGGAGCTGCGAGTTCTGTATCCTGATCTGCAGGCAGCAGAAGGAAACTGTGTGCCACGCTGGGTGTAGCTTGAACATATAAAACCTCAAAACCAACTTCCACAGTGACACACTTCCTGCAACAAGGCCACACCTACTCCAACAAGACCACACTTCCTAATAGTGCCACTCCATATGGGCCAAGTGTTAAAACACATGAGTCTATGGGGGCCATTCCTATTCCAGCCACCACAGCCTTCCATAGGATCTATGAGCAGAAGGTCCTAGACAGTGACTAAGAGGCACCCCTGAGGTGAAAAATTAAGGAGAAAATTAAATAACATTGTCCAGTTAAGAATAATGGAGACCAAAGGTGCTCCACACAAAGGTGGTAATTTAGGTTAGTTCTATGAGGAGAGACTATGTATAGAAAAAGAAAGCAGGGCTACAGTGATCACTCAGCTGCTAAGAGTACTTGCTACTCTTCCAAAAGACCTGAGTTCAGTTCCTAGCAACCAAGGTGGTTCACAAAGATAACTCCAGCTCCAGGTGATTCAGTGCCCTCTTGTCACAGCAGCACACATACACATGGCCTACATACACACACTCATGTAAATAAAAACTAATACAAATAAATCTTTAAAAAAACAAAAGACCCAGGGCTGGAGAGATGGCTCAGCAGTTAAGAGCTCTGGCTGCTCTTCCAGAGGTCCTCAGTTCAATTCCCAGTAACCACATGGTGACTCACAGCCATCTATAATAGGATCTGATGCCCTCTTCTGGCATGCAGACAGAGCACTCATACATTAAAATTTTAATTAATTAATTAATTAATTAGTAAGCCTTGGGGCTAGAGAGATGGCTCAGCAGTTAAGAGCACTTGCTGCTTTTGCAGAGAACCTGGCTTTGGTGTTGCTAGCACCCACATGACAGCTCACAGTCTTAATTTCAGTTCCAGGTTATCTGATACCTTCTCCTGATCTCTGTGGGCACACACACAGAAAATAAAAATAAATCTTAAAAACAATTCCAAAATAGTGTACTAGACTGTGATGAACCTTGAAAACATTGTTTTAAAGAGGAAGAAAGAGCATTCCCAAGCCATCAGGAGACAGAAACAAGCAGATCTCTGAGGCCTGCCTGGTCTACAGAGTGAGTTCCAGGACAGCCAGGGCTACACAGAGAAACCCTGTCTCCAAAAACCAAAAAGAAAAAAAAGGGAGAAGAAGGAAGAGGTGACAGCCCAGACTAGAATGTAGTAGCTTCTTGTAATTTGAAAAGGAGTAAGAACTCATTAGTGAAAGAAATAGAAAATAACCAAGAAATTACAGAACCAATAAAGAGAGGTGTTTTAAGTTGGAGACCAGCTAAGTATTAATATAATTGAAAGGCCTTCAAAGTTGAGAACTGAGAAAGAGTAATGGATTTAATCTAGGGGAGTTGCCCTTGACTTTAAAGCAGTTTCAGTGAGGTGTGAAGTATAGAAACCACATCACAAAAGGCAGATGGGTAGAAAAGGGAGGTAGCCTGAATCAACCCTGGTAGTATAATAGCAACAGCAATAGTAAGCCACCATTGGAGTAATGCTTTTTTTGAAGACTTCTTTGTGTCAGAACCTATACCACGGTTTTCTCCATTTAAACCGAAAGTTGTTGTTGTTTAATCTTTATAAATAACCTTGTAAGAACTCTCTTATGATCCCATTTTTGATTAGCAAATGGAGGGTTATAGAGATTGCATTTCGTTCAAAATCACATGGTTAGCAACTATGACAGATTTTAAACTCTGGCAGCCTGGCTCCTGAACACCCCACCCCTCATTTTTGAGAAAGTGTTGGGGTGAGGTTGAGACAGGGTCTTATGTAGCCAAGCCTGGCCTTGAATTTATTTCCTGGGGACAGAGATAAATGTCAACTCACCCTGTCTGAGCCCTCAGTATTACATAATTATATTAAATATGAGACATGTCTACAACGAACTAAAGGAAAAGAGAAATTTCCATGAAATTTGAAAGGGAAAGTAAATGTTCTTATGTAAAAGGTAGGAAAAAGACAAATGTGGGCATTTTTTTTATTATTATAAAACGAAACACCAAAAGACACAAAAATCCAGAAAGTTACCTATAGACCGAGGAGGGGAACCAGGATGGAAGACTTCTCATTATGCCATATCATCTAGTTTTAATGTTGACCTGATACTAAGTACCAGGTTGTTTTATATATTCAAAGTAAAATTAGACAGAAGCCATTCCTAATACCTGAAAACATACACAGCTGTCTTTCTCTCATGTTAGTAGCTGTGCTTTATTTTAGGGAGTGCAGAGTATTGAAACCTACTCCAGACAAGTACTCTGTCACTGAACTACATCTCCAAACCTTTTTTTCAAGTACTTTTAAAGCATAATAGTTAGACTCCATATTGTAGGACAGTGTTATCTCAAGCTAAAAAGAACTTCACAGAAATATTAGCTTGTAAATTTCAGTGGTTTTATTGTTGGTAGTAATATTAGTACAGCTATTTTGAGATTATTTGATATTAACTCTAGGATAGAACAAGCACTTTATGTGAACCAAGGTTGTTTAGGAAAATGACATTTTTAAAAACACAAATAAAAGCCAGGGTGCTGACTAATACCTTAATACCAGCACTTGGAAAACAGACGCAGTCAGATTTCTGAGTTCGAGGCAAACCTGCTCTACAGAGTGAGCTCCAGGACAGCCCGGGCTATGCAGAGAAACCCTCTCTCGGGGCTGGAGAGATGGCTCAGTGGTTAAGAGCATTGCCTGCTCTTCCAAAGGTCCTGAGTTCAATTCCTGGCAACCACATGATGGCTCACAACCATCTGTAATGAGGTCTGATGCCCTCTTCTGGCCTTCATCTGTCTTCATCACACAGACAGACTATTGTATACAAAATAAATAAATAAATAAATAAATAAATAAATAAATAAATAAATAAATAAATAAAAAAGAGATCCTCTCTCAAAAAACCTAAATAAATAAATAGCCGAACAAATGTAATATTTGTTTTGAAAACTAGTGTATTAGTTTTGAAATGGCAGTAAACAGAATAATATATGATTTTTTTTTCTTTTTAAAATAGTTACCTGTACCTGTGTCTCTGGAAAGGCATGGAAGTGACCCCTCACCCATCACTAGTAAGCACACCATTACAATTTCCCAGGAAAATACCACACCTTAAAAAAATGGCTGACTGAGGTTCAGGACAGGAAATATTCAAGTTAAATGTGAATCACTTTTATTATGCTAGAAAACAACAAGCTGTAGATTTTTCTAAAGTTGGGTTAAAAACCAGTATGGAGTGGGGATGGAAAATGTACTCGAGATAGTAGGTCACTTGCCTGGCACACATGATGCCCTGGACTTTAGGTTGATCAGCATCCCTGGGAGAGAGGATGGACAGTGTGATGGAATTTTCACTGGCCAGAGACAAGAAAACCTGAACATAGTAATAAATAACTACATACAGTTAAATTGAATATAAAAACCCAGGCACTGTTATGGAATATTAATTTAAGATGTGTTAAATTTGTTTATGCTGTGGAACATTTGTTTAGTGATGCAAAGTTGCTACATTCTTTTATGTTGCATTTGTTTAACTCTGTTAACAAATTTAAGATTTGTTGCTTTGCCTGTCTAAAATATCTGATTGGCCTGATAAAGACCTGACCAGCCAATAGCAAGGCAGGAGAAAGGATAGGTGGGGCTGGCCAGCAGAGTAGGAGAAGAAATCTGGGAGGGGAGATCAAGTAGAGAAAAGAAGGACTCCAGGGGCTAGCCACACAGCCAGACATGGAATAAGAAGGAAAGAAAAAAATGTGCAGAAATAGAGAAAGGTAAAAGCCCAAAGGCAAAAGATAGATGGGATAATTTAAGAAAAGCTGTCTAGAAACAAGCCAAACTAAGGTCAGGCATTCATAAGTAAGAATAAGTCTCCATCCACTTATTTGGGAGTTGTGCGGTGGGACCCCACAAAAGAGTAAAGAGTCACAATCGTGCCACAAGGACATGTGCTCAACTATGTTCATAGCAGCATTGTTGTTCATAGCCAGAACCTGGAAACAACCTAAATGCCCCTCAACCAAAGAATGAATAAGGAAAATGGGGCACATTTACACAATGGAGTACTTACTATACAGCAGAAAAAAATAATGCAGGCAAATGGATAGAGCTAGAAAACATCATATTGAATGAGGTAACCCAAACCCAGAAAGACAGTTATCATATGTACTCACTCATTGGTGATTTTTAAACATAAAGCAAAAAAAAAAAAAAAAAACAGCTTACAATTCACAATCCCAGAGAACCTAGACAACAATGAGGACCCTAAGAGAGACATACATGCATTTAATCTACATGGAAATAGAAAAAGACAAGATCTCCTGAGTAAATTGGGAGCATGGGGACCATGGGAGAGGGCTGAAGGGGAGGGGAGAGGTAGGGAGGAGAGCAGAGAAAAATGTATAGCTCAATAAAAATTTTTAAAAAAGAGTAAAGAACCAAAGAGTTAAAAAAAAAAGAACTACTACAAGGTATTCATTATGATTCTTAGAAGACTGGAATGGAGAGAAAGGAATGCTAAATAAGATTGACCAGACATGCAGATTCTAGTAGTGTTAGAAGTGACTGCTGTGCCTGCTCTGTACTCTCAACTTAGTACTTACTGAAAAAAAAAATAGATTTTTTTTATCATTCCTAACCCATTCAGAGGTTGTTAAAAGAACTAAATAATCCTAACTGATGAGAGAAAATTCTCTTTTGAGAAAAATTTCCCAAGGAAGTTTCATTTAATATTTGTGGCAGGAATAAATAATTATAAAAACCAAATTCTGATTCTATATAAAATCATTGATTTATGTGATGATAATCAGTTAGGATAAAACTTTGAATTGCTGTGGGTCTCAGACTTTGACTTCTGTGCCTTCATCTTCAGTATCACCTGGATGCTTTCTAGAAACAGTGCAGGTGCTCAGCCCCTTTCCTAAAGCTCCCGACAGCCTTTGAGATAGTTTCCAGTAGTCTCTGATTAACAAGCGTTGTGAGAGTTCATGTGTCCTGGCATTTTAGAACCATGGTCATAGCAGAGTCAGTGATGAATGGAAAGATCACTCCGGGAACTCACTAATCAATCAAAGCACTCCTAAGCAGAACCAAATATTACAGTGCTCCTCAGAAGTATCTATAGCATTTTCTTATCACTTTTTAAAAAACTAAGCCTACATTTATTCGGTCCTTTATATTTGTATTATAATGTATATGGAATATGGGAAGTTGAAGAATCAGTGAAACAATCCTCCCTAAAGACAGTTTGATCATCTTTACCAGAAATTTCCTATATTCTCGAGGGATCCTTTCTTTTTGTTCAGAACTGTAGATGATTATTGTCTAGGCAGAGTGAAGCATTGTGAGCCTACCATTTCAGATTCTGATATTAGCAAATGCAGAATAGATAAAATATTCATTTACATTTAAGGCCTACAGTGTGTAGAACAATAATGTGTAGAAGAGTAGACATAGTTTCTATACATTTTTTACAGTATTGTTGATGGAAAGGTTCATAACATCACCATAATAAGATTTCAATAGGTTTGTTAAATGTTTATACTGTCCTGTGTAGTGCTAAGTGTTGTGAAGATTATAGTAGAGAAAACCTTGATTTATAGTCTTAAAATGCTTAGATGTGTGTATATTTTCAAAGCACACTGTCTTACCATTAAGATTATATGTGTATACATTGGGATATTTTTGTATATGAGAGTAATTGCAGTGTTTTAGAGTATGATATGTGATAAGGGGTTCTGTGGTGGTTTGAATGAGAATGATCCTAATAGGCTCATATATTTGAATGTCTGGTTCCAAGTTGGTAGACTCTTTAGGAAGGATTAGGTGTGGCCTTGTTGAAGGAAGTGTGGCCTTGTTGGAGGGGATTTGTCACTGGGAGTGAGAATTAAGATTTCAAAAGGCCATGCCAGGCCCAATTTGCTATAAACTTGTGGTTCAGGTATGTGCGCTCTCAGTTACTGTTCCAATGCCATGCCTGCCTGCAGCCACGCTTCCTGCCGTGAAGATCACGGACTCACCATCTGAAACTGTAAGCAAACTCTCAATTAAGTGCTTTCTTATATAAATTTCCTTAATCATGGCGTCTCTTCACAGCAAAACAGAACAGTAACTAAATTCAGAAAAGAGAAATTCATTTTACTTGAAATGATACAAGACTACCAAGGGTCAAGACACTTGAGCAAGATCCTAAAAGGATGATTAGGATTTCAGTAAGAGTCTATAAGAGATGATAAAACAATTCAGTCCCAGGTTCTGATCCTAATTAACTGATTCACTTAAAAGTTATGTAAATTCAGCTAAATTACTGAATTCTTTTTATTTTCAGCTTTCTTGCCCATAATGTGGGAATTAGAAAAAGATATCATAAAGGTTTGTAGGGTACAAAATACTATGGCATCAGTATACTTTGTAAACTGCAAAGTCTTATATAAATTTTAAAAAGAAACAATCATAATATTTAGAAGGTAATGGACCAAAGGCATGAGTTTAAAAAAAAAAAAAGAAAAGAAAAACTGTAAACCAAACCATGTAGATGAGGGCAGAGAGAAAATGTGACGATACCTGAATATTATTACTGTGCTTGCTAGATTTATGTCAATTTGACACAGACTATAGTCATCTGAGGGAAGGGAACCTCATTTGAGAAATTGCCATCATAAGACTGGCTGTAGACAAGATTGTAGAGCATTTTCTTAATCAGTGTGGTTGGGCCCACCCCATCGTGGATGGTTCCTCCCCTGGTTTTGTAGTCCTGGGTGCTGTAAGAAAGCAGGCTGAGCAAGCCCTCTCCTATGGCCTCTGCATCAGCTCCTACCTCCAGATTCCAGCCTATTTGAGTTCCCTCAATGAACTGTGATTTAGGATACGTAAGCCAAATAAACCCTTTTTCCCAAAGTTGGTTTTGGTCATAGTGTTTCATGACAGAAATAATAATCCTAAGTAAGACAGTCACTAATATAATTCTACCTTAAATAAATTTTTTCAAGATTTATGTTGGTCCTCTCCTTCTAAAGATTACAGAAGGCTTTTAGCTCTTCAGGTTGTAGCATTTAGTTTTACTGAAGTCATGTATATAGTTGGTGTACAATTAATTTTCAGTCAAACTGCTTTACTAAAGATTGTAACACTGTACAAAGAAGCTAATGTATCCTACAAAATATATTGTCTTACAGCTGCGGCTTAGAGTCATTTGTCATGGTTGTGATTAGAACACAAATTTGTCTGCTCTTGGGTAGACTATTGAGTAGATCGGAATTGTTTCTTTCAACAGACGAGGGTTTGAATTATTTATAGGTCTCACATAAAAGTGATGCTTATAATGCCCCTGCTCAGAAAATTCATTCATGTTCTTTCCCTTGCAAGAGTTTTTATGTATTTAAATATGATGTAAAGAAACAATATCTTTTCAGCAAATTAGCAGAGAGTCCACAGGAACAAACATAAAATAAGCTTAGTTTGCGATGTGGTGTGGATATTGTGTCACCCTTGCTGTTATCCGACATTGGCTTCTGGAATTTATGTAGGACCTGTGAAATATAGTTGAGATTACTTTTCCAAAGGCAAGAAACTTGGAAAACACATAATTTTGTTATTAGAACGTTAATTTTTCATTAAATAAACTTTGTCAAAATTTTCTTAAATGCTAATATTGAGGTTATTTTATTTTGGTGAATAAATGTTCTCTTTTACAGATTATCTTGCTAATCATGGCCGGTTAAATGAATCTGAAGCCAGGAGAAAATTCTGGCAAATTCTGTCTGCTGTTGATTATTGCCATGGCCGAAAAATTGTGCACCGTGACCTGAAAGCTGAAAATCTCCTGCTGGATAACAACATGAATATCAAAATAGCAGGTGACTGGGGTGCAGTGCCTGGGAAATGACCAGATGAGAGTCTTTTTGTCTGTGTGAAGAGAGCCCTGCAAGCAGAGTCAGTCTTCAGCAAGATGTTTTTACCTGTGTGTGGCTGTAAAAAAGAAAATGTGTTTACTATTAATGTATACAGGGCAGGACTGTACTAAGTGGTCTGATTTCTTGGGAGGTCTTGTAGAATAGGTTGTTGGACAAAAGTGAGACTTTTTGGATGGCTGGAGAGGGCCAGAAGTTCTGGTTACTGGTACTCTAACTGGCTTCTCTTCTAATGCTGATGGCTGTAGTGAGGATGCAAAAGGAAAGACAAAGGCAGATTGAGAACAACACAAAGACACATCACACACATGTTTTTGTGGATGTGCGTGCTGTTCTGTTGGGTTTTGTTGTTGATGGGTTTTTGTTTGATTGTTTGTTTATTGGTCTCATATAGCCCAGACTGGCCTCACACTATGTAGCCCAGGCTATCTTAGGATAGTTGCTTCCCAAGTTCTGAAATTACAAGCATGTACCACCATGCCCAACTCAATTATTAAAAAAAATTAAATTTCCTAATAGGAGTTTCTTTTTCTTCTTTTATTAAGAATTATTTAATCTTTGCCTTTTGAGATAGTGTCTTACTATGTAGCCTTGGCTGGTCTGGAACTCAGTATGTAGAGCAGCTTGTCCTTGAACTCACAGAGATTTACCAGCCTCTGTCTCCCAAATTCTGGGATTAAAGTTAACAATATGAATTTCTTAATTCATATAGTCAAAACTCACTTATATGTGGTAAAATATATGCCAGGCATTATGCTATGCTAAATATAATGGGATATGTATAAATTATTTCACAGCATATACATATATCAAAACTTCACATTGTGTGAAGTTTTTTTGTCAACTATACCTTCAGTTGTACACATACAGAAAAATAGTATGTACAGAGCTGGGGATATATAGAGCTCAACAAAAAAGCATTTGCTTGGCATATGCAAGACCCTGGGTTCAGTTCCCCCGTACCACATAAAAAAGTAGCAAGGGTCTAACTATGTACCAACTTGGACAGAAACTTAAGTGATGGAGCATCAGTCAACCTGAAGAGCCAGGGAAGCATCCAGATCAGGAAGTGTTTGAACTTATGCCTGAGAGAGTTAACTGCTTGCCAAAAATGCAGAAGCAGATACCATAGTCAGGCAGATGGAGACTGGGATGAAGATCATAGCTTCGTATGCACAAAGAGAGCAGTAGAGGAGCAGCTTAGGGGAACCGTCTTGAATGCCTTGTCAGAGATTTGAGCATCTATTTCGTAATTAATGGGAATCAAAGCTATTGAAGTTTAGAATATGGATCTGAGTGAAGTGGGATTAGAATACAAAATTAACTTTGCATATCAGCAAACTCTGGCAATAGCGTGGAGATGGCTTGCGAGCATGAGAGCTGAACACAGGAAGATTTAATGTATGGAATAGTCCTGGAACTGCACTGGTGAGGAGGAGTGTCTTCAGATTTGTAACTTTTTGTTATAAAAATGCAATACATAGTAACAGTCTTTCCATAAGGGGTTGTTGGTTTAAGATCTTAGTTTTTATGTGTTTACTACTTTCATTTCTGGGATTTCCTCCCCCCCCCCCTTAGTCATATTTTATTTGTTTGTTTGTTTGTTTGCCTGCCTTTCTGTTTGGCCTCATTCATTTTACTTATTTTTGCCAGCCTTCTCTTCTGGAATATTTTTTTCATTTTCTTCTTGAAAGTATCAACTGCCTTAAAATTACCTTTTACAGAAAAGCCCTCTGTACAGAAAAGGGGAAGGTGTTGAGACTTTAAGTTTGAATCCTGAGATTTACAAGGTGTTCAAAAAACCTTGTAAATACAAAATACAGACTATTGCTCAAGGTTATAACAAACTTTTGTTTGTCTACTTTTACTATAATACTGCCTCAAATATACATAGGTCAGTGCAGTGTGCCTAATGTTATATAAAATTTAAGTTTGCATTTTGTTGAGGTTTGCTGTTTTTATTTTTGCTTTTGAATAAATATGAACGTTTCAAGGCTTTCTTAATTATATAGAAGATAGGTAAAAATGTCAGGTGTCTAGAATTGTTGCCTTTGGTTCAGATAGTGACAACTGACATTGTATTAAGCCCTTGCTATTTTCAGGTGCTCTGCTAAGTTCTTAGTAATTCATTTTCACAGCACACTTGGAAGCTGCATAGCTATCACCAACATTTTTGTTTGTTTGCCTGTTTTGTTTTTTAATGGAAAAACCAAATGAAAGAAGGTCAAATTAACTTTCTAAGGCAACACAGGTAATCAGCAGCAGCTCTACAATTCCAAGTGAGATATCTCTTGCCACTCCTTTGTTCTTTCCAAGCATCATGTGTCAGTCATCAAGTGGAATCCCTATGTGAATTTTGTGTTCCACTAGTCTGAGAACTCCAGGCTACTTCAGGCAGCTACAGGCTCCAGCTAGGGAGCTATGCCAAGTACCAGTGAAAACTGATAGGAAAGAACCTGAACTGGTCAGGTTGTCAGTCGGGACAGATCATGAAGGACTCCATGTGTTATAAAGTTTAGACATATTTTTTAAACAAATTTCTCTCGAGTATTTGTAGGGGTTGTAACTGTTTAAGAATTTCATAATACATATAATGTATCTTGATCAAATCTACCACTCACATTTCCCTTCCAATGTCATGTGTTGCTCCCCCCTCTTACTGTGTCCACCTAGTGCTGCCTATTTGTACATGGGTTCTTCTATTGGAACAAGATAGCCTTTCAAGAGCTATATGTCCCTGAAGAAAACTGACTCTACCTCCCCCAGCAGCCATCAGTTGTGAATAGCTTTTGCTGCTGGGAGTGGAACTTCATGAGTCCCCACCCCTGTACATGCTGAGATTTTGGCCGGCTTGATCTGTACAGGTCTTGTGCAAGAAGTCATAGCTTCTGTGAGTGCTTGTATATAACAGCACTATCATGCCCAGCAAGTACTGTTTTGCTGCAGAGATCCACTACCTCTGGCTCATACAATCCCCCTCCCCTCCAGGATGATCCTTGAGCCTTGAGGGGAGGAGGTGTGGTATAGCTATCTCACTTAGGACTGGACCACAGCAGTCTTATCCTCTGCACATTGACCAGATGTGGCCTATGTATTACTTACTATCTATTGTAAAAAGAAGCTTCTCTGGTGAGGGCTGAGATGGACTACTCTATCACTGGCAGGAGATGGGTGGGTCAGAAAGGATAGGTCAGATTAGAAACTTGTCTTTTTTGGGGGGTTTTTTTTTTTTGGTTTTTTTTTTTTTTTTTTGGTTTTTTCGAGACAGGGTTTCTCTGTGGCTTTGGAGCCTATCCTGGAACTAGCTCTGTAGACCAGGCTGGTCTCGAACTCACAGAGATCCGCCTGCCTCTGCCTCCCGAGTGCTGGGATTAAAGGCATGTGCCACCACCGCCCGGCGAAACTTGTCTTTTAAATAATCCCCCACCCAATATTTGTTCTTTATAAAAAGAACTTACAGCTTTAATGGCCCTGCTTACTTTTAAAAACAATCCTTTGATATCTTGGAATTCTTGACTTTTAAAGAGATGTACCACACTTGTTCTGTGGGACTACGTGTAAAGAAATCAAAAGAAAAAAAGACAGAATTATTGCTAAGTCTATTAACTTTTCCCCTGCTTCTTTTGCTTATTAAGATCTCTATAATTTGCTAAGTGTGAACATTTAGGCCACCTGTGTTAAAGTTGAAAGACCAAATCAAAATCAAATTTTCATTTAAAATGTGCCTATATTTAAAAGACAGAAATTGAAGTATGAAACACCCCCCCCCCTTGGTTTTTTAAGATAGGATTTCTCTGTGTTAACAGCCTTGGCTGTCCTGGAACTCAATCAGTAGACCAGGCTGGCCTCGAACTCACAGAATCTACCTGCCTCTGCTTCCCAAGTGCTGGGATTAAAGGCATGAGCCACCACCGCACAGCTAGAAGTATAAATCTTGGTTAGTTTTCACAAATACAGAAGCATGGCTCTGAGATTAATTTTTAGCTTATTCTTCCTGTAATAACTCAACAGTGTAGAACCATGGGTCCACCCGCAGCTGTGCCCAGGTTGTCCCAATCATGAGGCCTCCTCCCTTCGTGAAATAGGGACTTGGGCATTTGAGGGGAAAGGCTGAAACAAAGCAACAGGATTTCAGGGATTCCGTACCTGCAGCACTGCTTCTTCCTCGACATCATGGCTAATGATTTTTAATGCATTAAAATGAGATATCTTTAGTTTTAGTTTCCAACTTTCACATCTTGAAAGTTTCATAATAATACCTGGTGATTCAAATATATTAGTTACTTAGAGGAAGTTTTCAGAAAATAACTACAACTCAGAGCTGGAGTGATGGCTCAGCAGTGAAGAGCTCATGATGTTCTTCCAGGGACGCACGTTCAGTTCCCAGCACCCACGAAGTGACTCACAACTGTCTGTAACCAGCTCCAAGAGGTCCAGCACCCTCTTCTGGACTCTGTACATATACATGTACGTATGCACAATAGTTAAAAATAATAAAATAAGAAAAACACATCTTTTTTAATTACCATAATTCAAAGACTTATTAGGACTTATCAGGACTTAGATCCTGAGGTTGGTAATAGGCAATACCGACACAAACTCTGGTGATGTCATCTTAATCAGTCACCTTGGCTAGGTTAATTAACCTCTCCAGGCCAGGGCTTCTGTTCTGTTAACTAGAAATTATTATGCTTTTCAGGAATAGTGTATAGAGATTAATAATTATTTAAGACGAGGAGGCAATTCAGTATAGTGGTAATAAACAGGCCACTTACTGGCTTACTGACCTGGAGACATTTTCTCACCACCCCGCCCTGCCCCTGTTCTCAGTTTCCTTATCTGTAAAGGTGGAATGGCACAAGTTCATATCTCATAGTGGTTGTTACTTGAATTAATATTTGCAGAGTACTTAAGACCAGGGTACATGGTCCTGTTCAAGTGTTTGCAAAATAAATTATTAGTTAAATTTCTTGGCACCAAGTAAGCACTCAGTAAAAGGAGGCTGCTGCTTGCATTCGAGACATAATTGATTCCATTAAAATAAAGCTGTAAAACTTTGATGGCCAAATAACCTCCTTCAGCACATAAAATAAAGTCCACTGGCCTAGAGCCTTGTCAATGCCGATAGTAAAGGAACACAGAAAGTGCATCACTTGCATTTGAAAGTATTTGTCTGATACAACATTCCCTCTGAGCAAAACCTTAAATGTAATTAGTACTATAGAATTAGCTAGATTAGTCTGACCTGTGTATCAGAAGTCACTTATCTTTAGCTCAAAAACATTTCTTTTCTGACTTGATTGGTAGCCTGTCACCTCTGCCATTGCTCCTACAGCTTTTCACTTTACTAGAAGACTTTGAGATAAGGTTTCTGTGTATACAGTTTCAGTCTTCTGCCCTAGAAATTAGAATGGATGGAGGTGAAAAGGGGAATTATTAAAAAATACTTACTGACCTTCCAATTACTATTGGCATTGTTTAAAATTGGAAAATGGCCTTGCATATGAAAGCATGATGCCATACATCCATCAGCCCTGCTTTGCAGGCTCAGTTTATAAAACTTGAACTGTGGAGGAGTGCTTTAGGCCTCCATTTATTTCTGTCCCTTCCATCTTGTCTCCACTAAGGCTAAGGATGATCATTTCTTTGTTTCTTAGCTCTTGGACTCCCTGATTGGGCACAGTTAAATGGTTCTAGATGATTCATACTGGTCTGAGGATAACATTTCATCCCAGCTTTGGTGATTATTCCTGTGCCCTCCTGTTAGAGTGATTGATGTTTGGAGGTAAACAAAGCAACCGGCTTTTTCTTGCTGTTGGGCAACAAAATATGCATTGAAGTCAGTGTTGGCTAATGCGTTTTCAGTTTGTGCATGGGTCAGCCTGTCACTCTCTACCTTTCATTTGTCAGTGTTCATTTCCTTGTGATTGTCGTCTTCGCTCCTACTGTGATAATTACAAATGTGTACTCTTTCATCAGGCTACAAAGCCTAATTCTATTGGTCATTTAAGAAAGGCTAAATTTAACTCTTAAGCCATCTGCTTCTCAGCAAGATAATTATTTTTAATTTTTAAAATCATATTGATTGGTATGTGTGTATGTGTTGTATATTGTATATGGGAAGGGAAGGGTAAGTGTGCCAGTGTGGAGGTCAAAGGACAACTTGCAAGAGTCAGTTCTCAACTTTCACATGGGTCCTGGAAATTGAACTTAGGTCATAAGGTGGCATCAGGTACCTTTTCCCACAGAGCCTCCTCATCAAACCAAGAATTTTTGTAAAATTTTAAAATAGACATTATAACACAGAGAGATTAAAAACTGCCTGAGTTGTGGTTTATAGAAATTACTTACTTTTTCTTAGCTTAAAGTAAAGATTTTTTTTAAAAAATGACTTAGAGTACTTAAAGTAAAGATTGAAAAAACGATTACTAAACAAATTCTTAATTACAAAAAAAACCCTGAATGTGTTTGGTAATTATTATTTTGCAACAGTAAATACTGACCAACAGTTAATTATCCTTAGATTCTTAGGTACAGCTTGTGCTGTTATCTATTCCTTGATGCTCAAACTCACGGTGACCCTTCCAAGCTGGCCAGGGGGACAGAAGCTCAGGCCCTGCTGAATCAGAATCTGCATTGTAGCAGTTCCCAGCTGCATACTGCTGTAACAAACAAATCTCTCCTGTGCTTGGTGTTTCCATTAGGCAGTAATCAACAACAGCTGATTTACTCTTTATCTGGCTCTTTTGTGCCTAAAACACTGGCCCTTTGCTAATGGTGCTTGGGCATTGGTAATTCATATTATTTATGATGACAGTAATGGTGGTTTTTGTTAGCAGGACGATAAAGGTCAGTTATCTTTCAGAACACAGGGCAGAAATCTCTACTATCCCTAATGCGTGATCCCTGTGGCTTGTAACTGGTTACATTAGAGACAGTTCTGCGACTCGGCTTTTGAAGCCTGGTTTGAGTCCCAAGAGTGTTAGTGACTTAACTCTGGTTAAAGATTCTAGCCCAAATCCTATCTTTTATAAATACTGAAACCATATATAAACCAAATGAGTGAGTGTGGCTGTATTGGGAAATCTTGAAGCTATTGTGAGAGTTAAAACTTCAGAGTACGTGCCTTAGTGTCACAGGGAGGAAAACATGCATCATCTTGACATAACAAGGACAGGGTTGTCTGCATAGCCCATCATGCACTCTTTTTTTTTTTTTTGATTTTTGGTTTTTGGAGGCAGGACTGTATAATCATGGCTGTTCTGGAGCTCACTCTGTAGACCAGATTGGCCTCGAACTCACAGAGATCTGGCTGTCTCTGCCTCCCAAGTGCAGCCAGCGCTACCCAGCATGCACTGCCTCTGCCACCTCCCGGCTCCATCATGCACTCTTAAAATGAATATAGCTTCCGAAAATGAATGTAAGTGTGAATTAAGATAGAGTTCTATAAACATTCTAACTTCTCGTTCACATGATATAGTGCTGATAAAAGACCCAAGAGGTCAGCATCACCTGGCACAGAAATGAATTTAAAATCCTTCTTCTCTGTTTAGTGGTAAGGATTGATCTGGATTTTGGGCAGTCTTACCTCCGATTTAAAGTTATATTAAACTCTGCCTAGTGGCATACTTAGGGCTTTGATGGAACAGTTTAAACAAGCACACCTGACCTGTATATGAGTGCAGTTCTACTCAGTTGTAACTGATGATACTTAGCACATCAGTGTACAGATCTAGGGCCTAATCTAGGTCTATTACTCAACCAAAAGAACCATAGTATCTTGGAGAAGTAGTGGTGTTAGGGTTTGGGCAAAGAAGATACAAGATGAACTTGGGTAATCTTCTGGTGTCCGAAGATACAGGAGTACTTAAAACTAACTTTAAAAAAAAAATGTTAAATGAAGCAGGTTGGAACAATTGGAATATCAGAATAAATGACAGCAGTATTCTATTGTAGCTCAGAGTCAGGTATTTACAACAGTGAATGATACAGCAGTGTGATAATAAACATCTCTTTGTAACAGGGGAATTGTAATTAATGAGGTAGTAGATTTAATTAATGAGATTTGACCATTGAACAATGCAAACATACCAGAATATCACTTTATAGTCCATAAATATATATTATTTTATATTTGGCATTTTAAAAGTGAGATTTAGGACCAGCAAGATGGCTCACCATGGGTAACGGGGTTTGCTGACAAGCCTGATGACCTGAGTTGAATCCCTGGAATCCACATGGTAGAAGGAAATAACTGATCCCAACAGGTTTTCGTCTGACATCCACATGTGTGCTATGGCAGGCATATGCCTCCACACATAGATAAACAAGCAAATATTTTAAATGAAATTTTAAAAGTAGAAATGAGGCCACGCTAGAAAGGAAACATTTTCCCATTTAATTTTCTGATCTAACATGGCCTGAAATCTAAGTCTAGGTTAAAGAAAGGAGTGTCCAACTGATTGTTTCCCTGATCCTTTCCCAAAGTTGGAGATGAGGGGGTCTATAACTATTCTGAGTTCTTGTGAGACTTTGCTCTGGGCTTTGTCCAGTGGCTAACAACACACGTACAGTATTCATGTGTATAGGTAAGAGACAAGTATCTGTGCGTCCCACATCCTGGGATTTAACCAAGCACAGATGGAAATACTGCTCATGGGTACTATATGGATAGGCCCAGGAAGGTTGCATATCTACTAAGCTTGTGCAGACTTGTTTTGTTTTTGTTAGTTTTGTTATTATACCCTAAGCAACTATTTAGATTATTAGGTATCGTACATAATCCAGAGATGATTTAAAGTATGTAGGAGGACGTGTGGGAGTTGTATGCAAATACTACCCCATTTTATATAAGGGACCTGAACATCTAGATTTTGGTACCCACTGTGGGTACCAGTCCCCCAGAGATACTGAAGGCCAGTTGTATAGTCCATTCTGTCGTAGTAAATGGTAATCAGAAATCCTGAATGTTCCTATCTCATCTATATGCTCACCCCTTACTCATTCACTGTATGCCATTTACAGAAAGCTATAGGCTGTGAATGAAGAAAATTATCCGAATTTCTATGAAGAAATATAAATGGCCTTTTAAAATGCTTTTCATTGCCAATTCTTTAACCTGACAGTTATTAACTTGGTCACAAATAGCTACGATCACTATGTCATGGAAAGATGTAAAGGTGTAGTTAAACCTGGTTTTCTGGTTCATGTCTCCAGTGTCATAGCCAGCCTCATCATTTCTCACAAGTGCTTAACTTTCTCCTGAAATAAGTTCACATTGCTTTACTATAGACTTCTCACAGAGCTTAGATTACCACGTGACATATTTGATAAAGCCCCTTTAAAAGACGTAAAGACTTGGGCTGCACCTGTAGCTTTCCTTACATGCATGAGGCCCTCGCTGCCATTTACTCAGTACACACTATGTTTTAGTGGCATTAGTTCTTTTTCTACTTAACTGTTAAAACATTTAGCCGGTTATCACAAATATAATTTTAGAAGTGCTCTGGTAAAGGTTTTCAGATGTGGGCAGTTATGGTTCTGTGACAGTGTAGTGAGCCTGGCTGCCATTCAGTATGGCTCTGATTGTTTTACAGAATCGAATACATAAGTGTCCATTTAGTACCACCTTTTTGTAGTGGAACAGGTTGCTTTCTCTGCCCAGATCTGTACAAATTAGATTGGACAGGGCTACCCTACTCACAGTGATTCCTCCTCAGTTCTTGCTGGCTTGCTAAGAAATGTACCAATGAGTGACCTCAAGGCTACATGCCAGGCTGTCTTCCCAACAGGCTTGTGTCCTCCCTCCGTAGAGTTTATTTCACCGGGTTGTCCAGAAATTCCGTTGACTCTTTAAGACATTGAAACTTTTATGCTGCATGGAGAGTATTTTCAGTTTACACACACTGAAGAACTCATCTTGCCATTGTGGTTTAAAATGCACTCATCCCTGTGCCTACTTCAGGCTCTGCAATCAGTCTTCTATCACTTCTACAGGAAATTAACCTTTTCCTCTTTAAAGTAGATCTGAGTATCTAATTCTTAACTCATTCTAGAGTAGTTTTTCTAAAGATTAGAAACATCTCTATGCATGAGTGATCCGGTGGCAGGAGTAACTAGTCATTGAGTTCAGATAAAGAAGACAAAGATCTCTGGGGTGATGTTACATTGTAAAGATGGATGTAGTTGGCACCCCTGAGCTCATATGTCCTCATATGCCCCACAGGCATGGGCTGAGGCCTTTTCCCAGATGCACCGTCTTTTCTCTCCTGAACCTTATGCTCCTGCTGGCTTCTCTGCTTCTCCAGTGTAGTTCCATGTGACCTCTTTCTCCTGAAGGCAGTAGTGGTAACAGTGGTCTCCCAGAAGCAGCACTGATACTTCACATCTGTGTTGTGGGCATTTTACATTGTTAATCATTAATCCTCACTGCATCTTATCTGGGCAGGTTGATTATTCTCACTGGTATAGATTTAGAAACCTAAGCTTCAGAGAAGTAAAATACTTTTCCTATGACACTAGAGTTAGAAAGAGACAAACTGTAAGTCAGTTCTAGTTCTCCTTAATTTTGTAGTTATTTTTCTCTTCCATGAAGCAGAGATGACATGGTTACAGTCATTACTGTGCCTGCTGCCTCTCTGTTCTTAGGTCAGCAGGCTCAGAGACTATTTCCCTCAAGTTACTAATGTGTGTTTTCTCAAGGCACAAAGCAGGAGTTTATGTTAGCACATTGGTCCCGCATAACAGCTGCCATCTGGGCATGTTTATTATTGCAACTTTGCAGGTGGGAAAACTAAGGTTCACAGGTGCTGACCCTGGTCCCAAAGCCAGTCTGTCTCACAGTGGAGACTGGATCCACTCTTCTTTGAGTCTTTGCTTAAGCTCCCTGTGCATACAGTATTGTGCACATACTAGTGGAGACCCAGTTCCTCTCAGTTTCAGGATTCAAAACACAAGAGAGTATGGGCCTAACTTGTACAACAGTAGGAATTCGTTTCTTGAGTCTTAACAAAAGGGCAAATACACATCTATGACAGTGTACACTAAAAACTTGTATATATGTGCATATTGAAGACTTTGAGTACAGTGTTTGCAGAGTGCGTTCTGGGTATGAAAACTGTAGATTCAGTGTGACTAAGATTAGCAATTGTTTTGAAGTATAATGCCACTGCATCCAGAAGTGAACATAAGTGACAATGGTGATGGGTGACTTGTGACTAGGCCATATGCTGTCATTTGTTAACGAGATATTCAGGTGTATATCTGCCTATAGTAGGATGTATGAATCAACATTTAAAGAATTAGTACTTACAGTTCTTAGTTGACTCAAAGCTGGTATATGTTATTACTTAATTGGTTTCTACTCATTCACCTCTTTTGGTTTTTCGGGACAGGGTTTCTCCATGTAGCTCTGGCTGTCCTGGAACTCACTCTGTAGACCAGGCTGGCTTTGAATTTACAGAGATTCACCTACCTCTGCCTCCCAAGTGCTGGGATTAAAGGCATGTGCCACCACCACGCAGCACTCATTTACTTCTTATAGACTATACAGAATAAAAAGTAATCATCAAGTAACCAAGTAACTTACGTTCTACAATAATCAAATCCACACTTCCAGAAAAAGAAAAAAAAAAGCATGGTTTAAGAACTGGGTTTGCTGACTCACGTCTATAGGTAAGCCCAGCGCTTGAGAGGGCAAGGCGGGAAAATGATGAGTTCAAAGCTAGCCCAGGTCACACAGTGAGATCCTGTGTCAAAACAACATCAAGAACCATGGTTTAAAGTCATTTTCCTATCTTTCACATGTTTTGTTTGAGTAGAGAACTCAGCACATACACATTTATTCAGCAATGTTCATTTATTGTTAGTTTATCATTGTGGTAGTTACTAGGGGAATAGTACAAGATAGATGTCACCCTCATCTTTATATATTATGATCATAGTGGTCCCAAATTATAAAATTGACTACTGAGAAATGCAGTGTAGTTTGAGAGCAGAAATGAAAGTAACATTTATTTCCATCCCAATAGATTTCGGTTTTGGAAATTTCTTTAAAACTGGTGAACTGCTGGCAACATGGTGTGGCAGCCCCCCTTATGCAGCCCCAGAGGTCTTTGAAGGGCAGCAATATGAAGGGCCACAGCTGGACATATGGGTATGGCTTTACTTTGACATGTTAATGTATCTATCATGATAATTGGTACTCTGACCCATCTTAGAAGCTCCTGGTACTCAACAGATGAATAAGATTTCACATTCTCTCCCATCCAGTGGACTGTAATTAGTCAAAGCATCTGAAAGTGGATCCCTAGGAAAGAATTTCTAGAGATAAGTGTTATCATACTAATATCAGCAAGTAATATGGCAAGCAAAATGACCAAGTTGAGATCATTGGGTATTATTATACTTACTCTCACCACAGGAGGTGAGAGGGGAACTTAGGACAGGAAGCCATCAGTCCATGTGATTTTAAGAGTTGTGGCAGTGTGTGGGAAATGAGTGTTTGATATTCTTTCTGAAAGCGACTGCATCGTTTTCTTCCCTAGAGCATGGGAGTTGTTCTTTATGTCCTTGTTTGTGGAGCTCTGCCTTTTGACGGACCAACTCTCCCTATTTTGAGGCAGAGGGTTTTGGAAGGAAGATTCCGGATCCCCTATTTCATGTCAGAAGGTAACGAGCTGTTCATCATATTAGTCGTGTGTTACAGAATTTGTGCTGTATGAAGTTCTAGCCAAAGTTAGTTTCCCTGCTGAGAGTTTAGGTACCAGATAAAATGACCTAGTCATTTTAAAAGCCATGGAGCTCTTCAACACCCTCTATGTAGACAAGACAAATTCCAGCTTTCCTCCTTGTAACTGAGAACAGAAGCTACCCAGATTAAGAGCAAGCAGCAAGTCTTCCCATTCAGCTTAGGTCTATAAATGGCCCAGTTTATTTTAGACTCCATAGATACAGGCTTACAACCATTTTATTCTATATATGAAATATATTTGCAGAATTAAATGTTTTTAAATTCAAAGTCAACTGGTAGAACTTTGGTAAATTCAATTGAAATGCCGCAATCCCTACCTGTCTTGTTTTGGTCCGTCAAAGAGACAACAGTTTGATTTACTCCTTAGTTGTGGTTTTAGTTTTCATCCTTATTTCATATTCCTGCAACAGTAGACATAATTAATGCTCTTGGGAAGGCAAGATCACATAGGCTCTGGCAACAGACTACCTCGTTGGAATCCTGAGTTCACTACTCACTGGCCGGGCAGTTTGGGCTCATCTATAAAGTGGAGTTGACAGTAATTCCTTCCCTAGAGGTGTTGCAAGGATGATGAAACTACTCTGCACAAAGCACTTAGCACAGTGCGGGAGAGATGTGAGTGGCAGGAGTCTGAGTTGGAGGAGGGTGGTGAAGAGCTTGCTGTTACTCATAGCTGCAGCTGCAGTGTACATAATGTAATCAGAAACAGAGCTGCATACATGGTCCTTGGCAACACTGATGAGAAAAGCAGCAGCTCACTTGGAAAAAACACAGTGCTCTCCCAGATGCCTTTACTGAACATGCCTTGATACTACCAAGGATCGGTTCATAATCCTTCTTCTGAGAATGGAGCTTAGCATTGTTTTTCCTTAGTGTGACTAGATAAAATGTGCTCGGAAGGCTCTTGTAGCACAGAGACTTATACTCACATGTGTTTCTTAAGTATTTGTTTAGCATCTGAACTTGACCAATCTACCCCACATGCATTCATTTGCTCATTTGTCCTGCTTTCCAGTGAAGGATACGAAGATTAGCATTGTTGTGCAAAGTCACGTGGGCCATGCGAGTATGCCTGGAGGTGATCTATGCAACTTTTTAACATTGTGTTTTCCACAGATTGTGAACACCTTATTAGAAGGATGTTGGTCCTAGATCCTTCCAAACGGCTAAGCATAGCTCAAATCAAGGAGCACAAGTGGATGCTCATAGAAGTTCCTGTACAGAGACCTATTCTCTATCCACAAGAGCAAGAAAATGAGCCATCCATTGGAGAATTTAATGAACAGGTTCTGCGATTGATGCACAGCCTTGGAATTGATCAGCAGAAGACTATTGAGGTAAAGTGATGGAGATGTGTCTGGAGATGTTTGAAGGTTCATCAGCATTTGTCTCCTGAAGCTTTTTGCTCATACCTGTCTTCTGAGTCTTAGCACATCCATCCCCAATGCCTGGGTGTACTGCTCAGGGTACCCAGATGATTACATCAAGTCTGTTTATAATTGCTGTTATTGAATCTCTAAACCCTTCCTTCACCCTCTCTGCCAAAAAGTCTAAGAAAAGAATTTTCAGAGGATTTGAAAAAGGCCAAGACTGAAGCTTAAAAATAGAATGTAAAGGCGGCTGGGCATGATGTTGCACACCTTTAATCCCAGCACTCTGAGGCAGGCAGATCTCTGTGATTTCAAGGACAGTCAGAGTTACATAGTGAGACCCTATCTCCAAAGAATACAAGGTTTTTCTAAAGTGAAACATGAAGTTCCGCATTGGTATTAAACTAATTTATATGGACTACAAATGTATATATATGGAACAAGACTGAGTTGAACCAAGAACCAAAAGGAAAACATTAGATTAAAGAAAGCCAGTGGGGTTTAGGAGAACCAGAGAAACTAAACAGGCAGAAGCAAGTGAATTTATGGTTTAGAAACATTAATGGTTATAGAACGAAGAAAGCTTTGAACCTGGAAATTTCCTTTTGGCTTTTCTTTCCTATCTAATAGTTAGCATGCTTGTAGGACGTATACAGCATACACAGGACCTGCTCAACAACACCCCCCCCCTCGAAAATAAAAAGAACAGTGATTTTATGGAGACTGTTTCTTGTCTCCTGTTGTGACCATGAGCAAAACCAAGCTTGCTCTCTCACTTTGTGCACTCAGTGATGTTTTCCCATGCTTATCCGTGGAGTAGATCCTGGATGGTAGCTTCTGTGGGGTCCCTCAGGCCTGTGGGGTGTTGTTTCCCTGAGGGTTTCCTGGATCTGTGTTACCCCATACAGCACCCACATGGATTGTCAGGTGGGATTAGAAGCCAAGAGAAGTTTTTCTGTTGGATTGGCATCCCAGAAAAGCTGGCAAGCCAGAGATGTGAGACATTTAGGAAGCAAGTTTATTTTCAAGGTTTCCAAAGGGCAGGACTGCAAAAACAAGGAAAATATTACCTAAGTATGTAGACACAGTGTCTCTCCATCTAGCATCCAGATGTCATTCTCCAGCCCAAAATAATCACCAGCAAGCTCTGAAAAAACTTTGTTCATTCACTTCAGAGTTTTCAGTGATTGGATCTTTGCCTGAAGTTACAGAGTTAGAACTTTGGGGCACAGGGTAATGACTAATCTTACACCTAGTTTTGGGAGATGGGATGTCTACATGGGGCAGTGATGGCATTTTTTTCCTAATGCAGGAACATGAATGGATCCCAAAATAAAAAGGACCAGATAGTTGCTTAGAGATGTCACCATTGATTGAGCAATACTAGAGACCTGAATGTACACCTTCTTGTCTAAAGTCTAGAAAGGGGTTTGTTGTGAGGTATACTTTGCTACTGGATTTTTTTTTAAGTACCTTAGTATCCAAAATTAAGTGACTGAAAATACAGATCTAAAATCTAAAGCCAAAATTATTGTGGAAATTCATGTGAGTAAATCTGAGAGGGCTCGCATGTACCCTTAAGCTAAACGTCATGGCTGCAGGAGCATGTGGGGAGGGCTGTTCTTCACTTCTTAGAGAATGAGAGCAAGGGGAGGCTCTTAAGAAGGTAACGAACCCGTGGTTGGTTTTTATAGTTCTATGCCTTCAGCACCTGTTTTCTCTTTCAGTCTTTGCAAAACAAGAGCTATAATCACTTTGCTGCCATTTATTTCTTGTTGGTGGAACGTCTGAAATCACATAGGAGCAGTTTTCCCGTGGAGCAGAGACTTGATGGCCGCCAGCGCCGGCCTAGCACCATTGCGGAACAAACAGTTGCCAAGGTAACGACCCATGGAATCATTAGTCTCATCTATGCATGAGCCTTTTTATGTTGGACACATTTTCCATCGTTTGGTACAAAAGGTTAGGATCTCATCATCTTCTGAAGTGTTTTTCTAGAAAGTTTCAACCACTGTCATTCACTAGATTCTCAAAACTTTTAGCACCTTCCTGCTTCTAAGGATTAACTTTATTTTCAGTCCTTTTCTTTAAGAGATATGTTGTCATTTAATCATTTGCTAATCTTGAGAAATAATGTAACTAGCCTGTACTTTCAGTTCGTTTAACAAAATTTTATTGCAGCTTGACCATGTGCAAGTTGCTGTTTCTAGGTGCTCTAGGAGTTTTAATGTATGGGATACCATCATGTTTCTCAGAGCTGTCCTGTAGAAGCAAAATAAGGCCAAGATCACCTGAGGTCTTGGGCAAGGGCGAGAGGCTCATCTGAATAGGGAGAGCTTCCTGGGAGAGATGACATTTAAAACAGATCTTCACGGAGGTGTGAGACTGTGATAAAGACATCAATTCTGACTAGAAGGAGATACACACAAGATGAACAGAAGTGTTCACATGGCCCATGGTAGGCTTTGTTCCTGTTAATTTAGTCCATTTGAACTGAAGGCTAAGAAAATAAAAATTTGAAGTGGTAAGTGGAAACCACATTGTGAAGAGCTCTAAATGCCAAGGATGACTTATAAATGAGGAAGCAATAACGATCTTATGAAGACCATAATCCAGTTAGTATGGGAGCATTGGAAAGGATGGCTTCTTAGGAAAGCCCTGCGGGAGATGGTTATTTGTTTTGAGACGTGATCTCACTGGCTGGCCTGCAATTTGTTATATAGACCAGGCTGGTCTCGAACTTACAGACATCCACGTGCCTGTGCTTCCCAAGTACTAGGATTAAAGACATGTGCTACCATGCTCAGTCTGGGAAGAGCAGGAACTTTTGAAGAATACTTCTAAGGTTCTTATGCTAATTGAGATGCAGGATGCTGAAGACTTAATGTGGTGCTAGTAGAAAGGGAGGGAGGGCTAAGAAAGGTGGACCTGAGTGAGTTCAGCACTTAGTGGTTAAAAGCAATTCCCAGATTCTGAGCCTCACTTTACTTGTTCTAAAATGGGAATGACACTGAGTGCTGTGACATGATGAGCTGCCATCTGTGAAGCCTGTAAACGGTACCTGGCACATAGCAATGCCGAGTATCTGTTCCACAACAGAGTTATAGTGACATTGTCCTTGAAGGCATGAGGGCGCAGTGAGGACATGGCTCAGAGCTAGGAAAGCAATGTGGTCTGAGAGATCTAGGACTCATGTGTAGAGGCTGGGAATGGAGTGGTGTCTTCCCGTTAAGATGC
>PVIU01010558.1:0-69453 GCA_004026605.1 Ondatra zibethicus | reverse complement strand
TGTTGGGTTCTCCATCTGCCAACTTTCGCTGCCACATTCAGAGAGTCTGGTTTGATCATATGCTCATTCAGTCCCAGTCCAGCTGGATTGGTGAGCTCCCATTAGTTCAGGCACACTGTCTCAGTAGGTGGACCAGCCCCTCACGGTCCTAACTTCCTTTCTTATCTTCTCCCACCTTCTGCTCTTCAACTGCACCTTGTGGGCTCAATCCATTGCTCTGATGTGAATGTGGGTCTCTGTCTCTATCTCCATCCATCGGATGAAATTTCGGGGTCCAGATGAATCTGCAGAAGCTGGTTGGGTGAGGTTCCCAGCCCCAAGGGCAGGCTTACTGGGGGTTGCCTGCTCTGCCCCCAATTTTTAAACCAAACATTTAAGAAAAGTTGAAGAGTCAGACCAGAGAAGTTTAATTTCAGGACAATAACAAGCAAAGAAACCATCTTTCTGAGATGAGTTCATTTCTGACAGCATGACAGTATGAAAAAAAAAGGGTTTGTTTCTCCTGCCCCACCCCACATCTACAGTGGATACAGTGGATACAGGATTCATCTTGACAAACAGCCTGATGCTCGCTCAAATGTTCCAGGGTCTGAAGCATGCCTTGCCCAATTTTGAAAATATATGAATGATAACAGAGATATCCTACTATTTTTTTTGGTTCCAACATGCATGTTGTGTGGTCGTGTGTTGACTAGGAAGGGGAAAGGGGCTTATGTGTATTGCATAAATGTCTAAAATTATGTCCTTTGTGATTCTTCTTGTACCTTTGTGGATATGCACAAGATTAATATAATCATTAAGACCCAATTGTACAAAATAGTATGAAAACTAGGCAAAATGGTGTTTCCCTTACTGCAGAAGCACTTAATTTGGCAGAAGCTGCCATGCTTTAGTATTTCCCACTTTCATTGCCTACTTCAGTTACTGTAGGATGCTTAAAATACTAGATACACAGCATGTATCTATATCAATCCATCACAATTTAAAAAAAAACTATAAGCTATTTTCTTGTCATGTGACTGCTCGTAATTGAAGTGTCCTTTCTCCATAGAAGCCTTCATAGCCAAACATGAGCCCTGACTTTCAGCCAGTTAGTAAGGCTCTCTCTAGAAGAGGAAGAATGTGGAGGGCAATAAATAAACTCCCATGTAAATGGACGATGAGCGGAGCATTCAGTCTACTCTGAAATGCCCATTTCCCTATGTGAATTTTCCCCTAAAGTTTCTGCCTGGAACCCTTTGGATCATGACAAACTGCCTAGGAACAAAAATATTATGACTCCTAACTAGCTTCTGGATTCCTTTTCGAAATACAGGCTGCCCCTTCTTGGCTCAGGTCAAGAAACAGAAAAGGTTGAATTCCAGGAAGTAAAAACTGCTTCCTTGCCAAAGCCATCAACTCTTCAGGTCCAGGTGACCTCCTAGGCATTGTGCTGGGGTGCAGCTGGTCAACATTTCCCACTCCAGCCACCCTACTCCCCTCCCCCACACCATCCCCTCTGTCCTCTAACCTGAAGAAGCAACTGCTTTCTGCAAGACCCACTGCTAGGTGCTGAGGACACAGAGGCCCTGACATGAAGAAACTCACATTCCTTCCCCCAGGAAGCAGGTCATAGCACTACACAGCAGCCAGGGTTGACAAAGAAGTTAGTACAGGAGGCTCGGACCACACAGAAGAGACAGCCAGTAGCCCTGCACCCAAAGAAGAGACACGCTGCACCATTTCTTCCTGTGCCTTGAAATAGCTAAAAATGTTGCCTCCCCACAGGTTGAAGACCTAGGAAGTAGGAAGGAAAGGGGCATTGGCAGCATCAAAATGTGAGAGAGCAAGTAGGAGACAGTGAGAAGCAAGCAGATGGAATGGCATATACCTACCTCGTTCCCAACTCCCTGAACATATAAACAGAATGGCTGGGACTTAGCAAGGAAACAGGCTTCGGCCAAACACAAGCCACATGTCTCTTTTGTCTAGAATGTTTTCATAGAGCTTAACGCAGTGTGTTATACTTTGAAACAGTGCTATCCAAACAATTGGGTTTCTGCAGTGGAATCCCTTTACCCCACCACCAAAACAAAAGCCTCTAAAAGAATCCTAAGAGTAAAAGAGACAATCAAAGCTGCTCCTGGTAAAGATTTAAAGGCCTTTCTGAAGACTTTTCCTCCAAGGCACCACAAGACCAGCAAAACAGCAGCTACATTTTCTTCATGTTCTTTGTTTCAGAAACTACTGCACTGACCCATCAGTGGCTTGAACTAAACTGAACTAAATTGAAAAGCAACATAAGGAAGGGGAAAAGAAAATTAGGTATACCAGAAAGAGATTGGATGCGTCAGTGGACACAAGAAAGGTAAGCTACCACATGCAGTGATCAAAGAAATGGAATAGTTGGTATGGAAAATGAATAATGATGTATTCAAGTAACTAGAAGCCTGGTGAGGAGATAGGGAGAAAGAAACAAGCAAATAATTAGGACACTCTGTAATTAAAGCAGCATTTCTAAAAAGTCAACATGGGCAAGAACACAAACCATGAAGGATCATCAAGGAAGGCTGCGTGGCAGAGATAACACTAGAGATAAAACATTGTCTTCTTGCTTAACTAAGAGGAAAGAAAGGCAACATAAGTCACAGACAAATCATAAAGACACTTAAACACTACATCAAAAAGTTTATCTTAAAGAAGCAGAGAGGGAAATCAGAGAAACATCACCTTTTAGGATAGCCACAAATAGCATTAAGTATCTTGGGCTAACACTAACCAAGGAAGTAAAAGATCTATTTGACAAGAACTTTAAGTCTTTGAAGAAAGAAATTGAAGAGGATACCAGAAAATGGAAGGATCTCCCATGCTCTTGGATTGGTAGGATCAACATAGTAAAAATGGCAATTCTACCAAAGGCAATCTATAGATTCAATGCAATCCCCATCAAAATCCCAACAAAATTCTTCACAGACCTTGAGAGAACAATAATCAACTTTATACGGAAAAACAAAAAGCCCAGGATAGCCAAAACAATCCTATACAATAAAGGAACGTCCAGAGGCATTACCATCCCTGACATCAAACTCTATTACAGAGCCACAGTAATGGAAACCGCTTGCTATTGGCATAAAAACAGAGATGTTGACCAATGGAATCTAATTGAAGACCCGGATATTAATCCACAAACATATGAACACCTGATTTTTGACAAAGAAGCTAAAATTATACAATGGAAGAAAGAAAGCATCTTTAACAAATGGTGCTGGCATAACTGGATGTCAACCTGTAGAATAAAGAAAATAAATCCATATCTATCACCATGCAGAAAACTCAAGTCCAAATGGCTTAAAGACCTCAGTATAAATCCGACCACACTGAATCTGATAGAAGAGAAAGTGGGAAGTAGCCTGCAGCACGTGGGCACAGGAGACCACTTCCTATGTATAACCCCAGTGACACAGACAATAAGAGCAACAATGAATAAATGGGACCTCCTGAAACTGAGAAGCTTCTGTAAAGCAAAGGACACAGCCATTAAGACAAAAAGGCAACCTACTGAATGGGAGAGGATGTGGAGTAAGGGGAACTCTCATCCATTGCTGATGGGAATGCAAACTTGTGCAACCACTTTGGAAATCAGTGTGGCGGTTTCTCAAAAATGGGAAGTCAACTTACCTCAGGACCCAGCAATACCACTCTTGGGAATATACCCAAGAGATGCCCAATCATACTACAAAAGCATTTGTTCAACTATGTTCATAGCAGCATTATTTGTAATAGCCAGAACCTGGAAACAACCTAGGTGCCCCACAATGGAAGAATGGATAAAGAAAGTGTGGCACATCTACACATTAGAGTACAACTCAGCGGTAAAAAACAATGACATCTTGAATTTTGCATGCAAATGGATGGAAATAGAAAACACTATACTGAGTGAGATAACCCAGACCCAAAAATATGAATATGGTATGTACTCAGTCATTAGTGGATTCTAGCCATAAACAAAGGACATTGAGCCTATAGTTCGAGATCCTAGAGAAGTTAAGTAATAAGGTGAACCCAAAGAAAAACATATATAGATCCTCCTGGAAATTGGAAGCAGACAACATCACCAGGCAAAAGTTGGGAGCATGAGGGTGGGGGTAGGGTGGGGAAAGAGGAGAGGGGAGAGAGAAGGGAGAAGGAGGGTTCGGGAGAGCTTGGAAGAGTGGGATGGTTGAGATGGAGGAAGGACAGATATGGGAGCATGGAAGAAGATATCTTAATTAAGAGAGCCATTTTGGGGTTGACAAGAGGTTTGGCTCTAGGTATCCACAGGGATGTCCCCAGGTATCCACGGGGATGTCCCCAGCTAGGACCCTGGGCAGTGGAGGAGAGGGTGCTTGAACTAGCCTTGTCCCATAGTCAGACTGATGACTGTCTTGAATATCAACATAGAACCTTTGTCTGGCAACAGATGGAGACAGAGACAGAGACCCACATCAGAGCACTGGACTGAGCTCCCAGGGTCCAGTTGAAGAGCCGAAGGAGGGAGAAGATGAGCAAGGAAGTCAGGAACAAGAGGGGTTGGTCCACCCACTGAGACAGTGTGCCTGATCTAATGGGAGCTCACCAAAGCCAGCTGGACTGGGACTGAAGGAGCATGAGGATCAAACTGGCCCCTCTGAATGTGGCTGACAATTGGGACAGATTGAGGGGCCAATGATAATGGCACTGGGATTTGTCTCTACTGCATGTACTGGCTTTTTGGGATCCTAGTCTCTTTAGATGCACACCTTTCTAGGCCTGGATGGAGGGGGAAGGGCCTTGGACTTCCCACAGGGCAGGGTACCCTGCCCTCTCTTGGGGGAGGGGGAGGGAAGTGCGAAGAGGGGAGGAAGTGTAAATTTTGAATGGTATTATTTATAAAGTAATAAAAAAGAAACTTGAAAAAAGTTTATCTTTATCTGAGGATGCAGTTCAGTTCATAAAGTCCTTGTCTAGCATATTTGAAGCCCTGAATTTGATTCCCAGCACTGAATAAGTAGGGCACAATGGCACATGCCTGTAACCCCGGCATTTAGGATGTGGAGGCAGGAGGACCAGAAAGTCAATGTCAAACTTGGGTACATAGTAAGTTTGAGGCAAGCCTGGTATACATAATACATACATACATACATACATACATACACACACACATACATGTTTACATACATATATGCAAGTGGAGCACCAATGAATAATTCTAAGTAGGTAAGCAGGAAGATTTGGATATTAGAAAACTTAGAATTTAAGAAGTTATTGCTATCAAGCAACTATTTTCCTAAATCAGAGATGGTGAGACAATGCCTTTAGGACTAGAAAACAAACCATGAACTGAAGAGCTATAAATAAGTGAGAACTTGGTTGCTCACCTCTGGTTAGCATTGATTTCTCCAACAGGAAGATTATCACCTCAGCCTGGGGCTCCATGTTGGCAAAAGTCAGATATTTAGTGAGCTGCAGAACTTCAGGAAGGGAATAAGGGAAGTGAGAGGAGGGAATGAGAATGAAAAGAAGAAAGAATCCAAAGGGAAGAAAGGAGTGAGGTAGAACAGAAGGACATTGGGAAAAAAGGAAGAGAAGGGAAGACAGGCAAATTAGGTCCACCTGCTAATGGATCAGAGGCCAGCCTGGCCTGGAAGGTTGTCAAGGGCCTTTCACAAGCCTTTCTTCTTGGCTAACAATTCTAATTTGTCCAAGCTCCTTCCTTGCTGTTTTCTCTTAGCTACCAATGTGAAGGTTAGGGTCTTCCTTTCCTAAGGCTTCCAACCTACCTCTATATTATACCTATTCTCTACTCTCTGGCTATATGGAAGAAAGCTAATGGTTTCTCTGTAACGAAGGGACACTGAAGGCCACATTACAAACTTGAGGAGTTTAATACAGGGTTCCTCAAGGATGAAGCTTGCTTGCCCAACCACACCAGCATGCCTACCTCAGCAGCCGGTAAGAGAGCTTTGCTAAAGCAACATCTGGAGTCCACTGAAGACTTCTCACAAATCAATGGCAATGAGCACAGTGGAAATGGGGTCACCGAAGAAACTCGCTGATCTGAACCTCAGGACTCTTCATCAGAGCCACTAGCACTTCAGCATGAAGAAGGGTTTCCTTAATTACACTCATCACCTCCACTCCAGAGTGTGGCTCACTCGGGGACATAATTCTACATGGCTGGGTTGTTACAAAGATTAAATGAGATCACATGTATAAATAATGCTTTAGTAGGCACTCCATCATAATAGCCATCATTATTATCATCAGCATTTATTCATTCAACCAAGCAGGCACTCAATAAATATTGATTGACTGTATGAATGAAAGAGTAAAAAAAGTTCCTTCAAGCAGGCCAAGTTAGACAAAAGGATGCAGACAACTTTGCGCTTTTCAAGCCTGTCTACACATAGTTACATCCAATATCTGTTTAAGGCTCTTCCGTTTACCTTTCACAAAAGGTTTTTTATTTAAATTGTAAATTGTTCCCATGCCCAGCAGAGACACAGTACCCTTACCCTATTTTCCCCACAGTATTTAGCACATGTTCGAGTAAGGTATATTTTAATTTTGTTTTGTTTACCTGTTTATTGCTGGTTCCACAGTCAAACAGCACATACGTTGCAGGAGAGTAAGGGTATTTCCTATTTCCAATGCATTCTAAGTGCATGTGAATGCTCACCACCTAACAGCGACTGTGAAGGAATGAACGATGAAGAGCACAATTAGTTTTGCAAGTTGCCAGCTCTGGGGAAAATGTTAAAGTTGGGTTTATTGGGAGGAAGACTACAAAATTTGAAAAGCTGAAACAAAGGCTGGAGTTGGAAATGAAAGGAATCTCTTCACCACTGGCCTTGATCTAAAAAAAAGAGGATGCTTGTTGCAACCTCATTTTTGAAACAAAGATTCATTTTTAGCCTTTCGCTCTCAGGAGAAGCCAATTCCTCACCTCGATGGTATTTTAGATACAGAAAGTCTTTTCTCTATCAGCCTCTAAGACGGCATCTGTCCTAGTTTGATGTCAGTTGCTGTGATAAACTCTGACGAAGACTGACTTGCGAAGGCAGGGTTTATTTATTTCATCTAACAGCTTGCAGTCCATCATGAAAGGAAGTCAGATAGAAGGAACTCAGATCAGGGACCTGGAGACGAGAGATGATGCAGAGGCCGTGGAGGAACGCTGCTTACTGGCTTGCTCCTCATGACTTGCTCAGCTTACCTTCAACTCACAGTGGGTTAGGCCCTTCTTTGGTCCATTTTGAATTGATTTTTTTGGGGGGAGTGGGGAGGTTCAAGACATGTCTGTGCAGCTTTGAATCCAGTCCTGGAACTTGTTCTGTAGACCACACTAGCCTCTAACTCACAGAGATCTGCCTGCCTCTGCCTCCCCAGTGTTGGGATTAAAGCCTGGATTGAACTGATTTTTTTTTTTATGAGGTGAAAGTGGTGTGGGAGTCCTTTTGTCTATGTGTTGCTTTTATTGGTTAATGAAGAAACCTGTTTTGGCAACATGAAAGATATAAATCTATTTTCATTCTTCTCTTGGTAGAAATCCAGTTTTTCCAGAATCATTTGTTACTAGGCTATCATATTCCCCAAAGCATGCTTTTGCTTTCTTTGTCAAAAATTAAGTGGGCATAGCTTTACCATTTTATTTCCAGGTCCTCTATTCTATTCCATTGTTCTCCTGTCTACTTTTATGCCAATATATGCCATCTTTATCACTATAACTCTGTGGTATAACTTGAGGCCCAGTATCATAACACCTCTAGCACCATTCTTCCTCCTTAGGATTATTGTGACTATTCATGGTGTTTGGTGTCTTCCTATGAATTCCTGTATTGTTTTTTCTAAATCTGTGAAATGTGACATGACAATTTTGATAGGTATTGCATTACTCCTTTATATTAATTTTGGTAGTATAGTATACGGACTATTTCCTCTTTTGTCAAGGCCCCGTGCTCCGCAAAAATAAAGAGCAACTGAACAAAATAGAAACAAGGGCTGGAGAGATGACTTAGTACAGCGCTAGCCACACAAGCATGAAGAATCCCAGCACCCATGTAAATGAAGGAATGCAACACATCTGTAATCCCAGTGCTCAGGAGGCAGAGATAAGGTATCCCCATCTGGACTACCTAGATAGAGAATTACCAAAAAAAAAAAAAAAAAAAACACCGAGTGTTGACTTCAAGCCTTCAATGCACATACATGTTTATACACACATGTTCACTCACACACATGCACATACAAAACACAAACAAAATCCACAACAGGCTGGTAAAAATGGAGTCTCTCTTCTCATCAAGCTCTTTCTGGAGATCACTCAGTATAATTACTTGCTTTCAGGGAATATTACCATATATTTAAAGTATGCACGGAATCGCATCTCCAGAATCAAATGGATATTGTGTCTGATGAAAAATAGTAAATCCCTGTGAAAGCAACTAAAATAGAAACCCAGCTATGGGCAAGATAGGAAAGAAGAAACAACCATAAAGAAAATATGAATGAAGAAACTATTTAAACACAAAGGTCATCTACATTCTATAGTTGAAGAACTCAGAGATGAGAAATGGCTCCTCTGATCTGGAAAACAAAGCCAACTAAGTTGATCAGGTATGGTAGCACACACATGTAACCTCAGAACTTAAGAAACAGGAGTGTTTTTAGAAGTTTGAGGCCAGCCTGGTCTATAGAGTGATTTCAAGGCTGGTTAGAGCTACATGACATATTTCTGCTCTTTTTCTTTTAGAGGAGGGGGAGATGAAAGAGTGCGCCTCTACATAGCCCTGGTTGCCATGGAACTCACGATATACACCAGGCTAACCTCAAACTCAGAGAGATCCCCTGCCACTGCCTCCCTAGTGCTGGGATTGAAGGCATTTGACCTCATGCTGGTGTGATCATTTGAATAAGAATGGCCCATATAGGCTCATACATTTGAATGCTTAGTCATTAAGGAGTGGCATTATTTGAGAAGGATTAGAAGGTATGGTCTTGTTGAAAGAAGTGTGTCACTAGGAGTGGGCTTTGAGGTTTCAAAAGCCCATGCTCAGGTTTAGCTCTCTCTCTCCCCCCACCCTCTCTCCCTCTCTTTCTCTCCTCTCTCTCTCTCCCTCTCTCTCTCTCCTTCCTTCTCTCTCTGCCTAAATGCCTGAATCAAACAATGAAAATCTTTTGAGTAACAACCATTTGTCAAGAATTCTCACATACATTACTGAATACACAAACATCCCTCCTGGGAGATAGGCTCAACAGGCAAAACAAATATTCCAACCCCCAAATCTGACCATGTCTCCCACCCTACCTTAAAACCCTTCAAGGATAAGCAGTGACTATGGACATGGCTTAGGGAAGTTTCCTTTTAAAAGCATCTATAGCCAAGTATAATTAATAATAAAATGATTTAAAGAGTCTGGGAATTAATCAGAAGGCTACAACAAATTATAAAATTCTTGCTCAACACAATCTGCAGAACCTCGGTGGTGTATGGATAATTCTCTACTGCAGAAGACTGGATCATTCACATTATTGTGACACCCCCATTATCCCAACAGCTGCACTTTACAGATCATTGTACAGACTCATATAGGTGAAGATCTATTTAATTGAAACTCAGAGCACAATTTTAACAATGCTTCCTCCAAATATCTAACATTAATATGAAATCAGGGGTCAAAATTTTTTTAGACTCTGGATATTATTATGGGAACTCTCTCATGTTTTAACCTTCAGTTGCAGCATTCCTTCCCTTACTAGCAAAGAAAACAGGCTTGTCCTTCAGAATCACAAAGACTTCTCCACTTTGTTAAGCCAGCAAGTATGAAAGCACACCCAGGGTAAACAACTTTTAGAAGCCCCAATGCACATGCTCATTTGGAGACCTGTTTTGCTTATTCTGAGACCCAAATCATTGGTGCCACCAAACAGATAGACTGCTGTTCAAAGTAAAATGTGGCACACCTTTAGGAGACTATAGCCTCTTAGGCAGATGGCTTGGTAACTGAAGACCTTTTTAATAAAAGAAATGAGCCCATTCCTCCACAGAAATAGAGATTTATATCAGGGCACACAGCCAGCAAAGAGAATGTGGACAATGCACTCATTTTTGACCATGTGCCCTTCTCCTCACTACCACCACATACAAAATCAGTATGATGGACAGGGGAACAGCAGAAGGGTGAAGGAGGAAATATTAGCAGGGTATCCATGGCCAAACCAATACCAGACCTTCATGTCTCTGAGTATGTCTACTTGCTTAACATTCATTCTCCAAGTCTCCTAGGCAATGCCAGAACTACACCCTATAAAGGTAAGTTTCTTCTTACTGAGATAAAAATACTTTGAGGCCAGGATGCAATTATGTGGTTCAGTGATACCCATTTTAGTGCCTACAGTGACACTGGGTAAGTGATCTACTAATCCATGTATTCATTGGTAACATGTAAGCTGACTAGTTTGCTAAGAACATAGCTTGGCAAGGAGTGAAAAAGGATTCCTTCTCTCTGATTTTGCTAACAATAAGCTCCACTCATTTAGACAAGTCACCTAATTCTTTCAAGCCTTTTTCTTTACTGTTAAATTACAAAATGAGTTTGATCACAAGGTTGCTATAGTGATGATTATCACTATTATTTGCCAATAATCAAAAATTTATTGAGTACTACGACTAATGTTCTTGTATTGTTTAATAGTTTACTTACATAATCTTTATGGCCCACAGTCAAATTATGAGGTACCATTAATCTGTACCGTCTTTTTCTGTTTTGTTAATATTTTATTAATTCTTTGAGGATTTTGTACAATGTATTTTGCTCATATTCACTCCTAACTCCTCCCACATCCACCCATCCTCCTCACCCTTTACCGACTCCATATCCTCCTTGTTTTTTATAACCACTTAGTCCAGATTGTTGTGTTTTTTTGTTTTGAAACAGAATCTCACTGGGTAGCCTATGCTGGCCTCAAACTCAAGGTGCTCCTGCTTCAGCTTCACTCTCAAGCAGCCATGATTACAGCAGTGTGTCACCACACCTCTGTGATCAAGTCAAGTCACTTCTCCACAGACTTGGGCTAAGTTAAGCAATACCTACTAAGGATTGGGGGCAGGTTTACAAGCCATATTTGGGCTGTTGAGCATTTCTCTGCACTTAATTTTTGTCCATCGAGTCCCACTTACACTTTCAGCAAGACGTTTAACAAAGAGTCATCAATTCTTTCTAGATTTTCTTCTTCAAATACAACAGTACAGACAACGCCATTGAACTACTTTTAATGTGAACTAAAGTCTTACTTATAAAAAATGATTTTTATAATAATCTAAGCCTTTTTTATGCCCCTGTGAGAAATGATAAGACTTTAATCTCTTCTAGTGATTAATACTACTTTTCTCACTCCATTTGGTCAGTTGTGCCAATTTCTGAGATTTTGGAGGAAAAAAAAGCTGTGAAATTTGAACAAGACTTCTTCCCTAATTTAACAGGACTCCTGATAAAAGCTACAGAGCAAGAATATTTTCTACTAGGCTCTGAAAGAAAAAAATTAAATCTTACATTTTAAGCAAAAATAAAGGCTGTAAGATCTATATGTCGTTAGTTGTACATATTTAATAGCAGGCATGCCTCTCTCATAGAGCTATTTCAGGTCAGAATTAACCAGCTTGTCACAAATCCAAACCACATCGTTTCAGTGAGTGCTCTCCAGAGATCCTTGACAGAAACAATCTCAAGCGACTGTGGCAAACTGTGAAAAAATGTCATACATGATCAGTTCAATTTTTTAAAATTCCTTTCAAAGAGGACTTCCTCAAATACTCCAATTAATTCCACAAACATGTGTGCAGAGCCCCGTAAAGGCTAAGGAAACTGAGACATGTCTCTCTTCTCCACATTAAAAACATGTTCAATCCTAGTTGGTATTTAAGAAGCCCTATGGAATAAACAAGACAGCTCTTGACTGAGCTTGTTCTGTGTGAAGCAGATTTCAGGCACTTTCAGTTGTACTGGGAACTGAACCCAGCAATGACAAAGCTGACTTTCAGTGAAATTAATAAACTGGTCCAACTCATACTGATAGCAACTGTTTATTATATTCAAGCACAAATCCAGGTCTAGTAGACCTCTAGATTTGCTTCTCCTATCATAACACAGAACCAAAAGTAAACAACTCAAAAATAGCTATAGGAAACCCCTGAAACTCAACAGAGTCACAAGGCTCTGTCCTGCCGGAGTAAACAGAGCCGAACAGCAAAGAAAACTCTCTCAGACCAGACCAGCTGCCTGCAAGAAGCAGAAACCAGCAGATCTGCCTGCAAAAGGTTTAGGCCAACTGAGGCACCTGGAAAGGACACGCTCCAGTCTGTTGAGCTGTCTGCAGGCTGTGCAGTGTGCTCTAGGTTGCCAGCTTTGTGGGCTGGGGTGGGCTTTGGTGATGCAGCTGTCTTTGAGAGGTCTCTGCTCCTATAAATAACTCCTCACCCATTGTCCTGTAAGTGAACTCAGTAAAACTCTTCATTTGCCACCCAAAAATAAATTTAAAAGGGTAAGCAAGGTCTAGGGATATAGCTCAGTTGGTAGAATGCTTAAATGGGGTTTAGGAAGCCCTGGGTTTCATTTCTCGCACCAAAAAATAAAACCAGGCACATCTGTGCATGCCTGTAATCTTGATATTATGGGGGTAGTGGTGGAGGTAGAACCCTCAGAATTTCAAGTTCATTCTCAACAACATAGCAACATTGGGACAAGCCTAAGAAACATAAAACTTTGAAGAAAGAAGGGAAGGAGGAGAGAGAGGGAGGGGCGGACATGGTGAATGGTGAAGCTAGTTGGTAGTTAATAATTAGGCTTTAATGTTTAATTCTTAGAGATTTACCAGAAGGTACTTAAATGCCAGTCCAGGACATAACTGGGACCAGGGCAAGGCAAGGAAGGTACTTGGAACAAAAAGTTGAAGGAGACACATTCCCAGGGTCATGAAAAAGCCCTGCTGAATGATTATAAACAAAACCCAAGCAAATATGTGGCCAGATCTCTGACCACTAGAAGATCATAGTGATTTAAACCCTAAGCCTTGTCTTCTGAACACATCAAACTTAACTATATTATTTTTTAAGCTATCTAATTGAGGATTACACTTGCAGGGTGTTCAGTAGCTACACCAGGTGCCATGATAGTCTCAACCCTTGCTTGGAAATCTATTCTCTAGCTACAATCTCTCAGACCTCTAGGGCCAGAATGAAAACTAAAAATCGTTACCAGGAAAAGATGATGATGATGATCGGTGTACTTTATATTTATGCTTCAGCATCACCTCAGGGAAGCTTGTTCTGAGCACTCAAAAACACCAGCTCCCATCACACTCCACCTCCTAGGCTGCTTGGACTCCGCTTCTTTACTGGTGGCTGTTATTCCTGTCCCCCAGAGTAGTGCATGTACCATGAGGATTAGGACTTTGTGTAATCCTCTGTGGTAACTAGAAGGGTTGAAGAGTGCCAGCCTGTAGGAGATCTACAATACAAATCTATCAAGTACATAATGACCTCGTCTGCATTTAGGAGGCCCTAGAGCCTGTGCTCTTAGTACAATCTAAGTAAGATCTGCGGGTGCAATGGAAATCTTCTGCACAGTAATTATATCCTGGAACATTTCTTCTCACACATTAGGAACAGTTTGTTTTCTTAATTTTTAAAACAAGAAAATATTTGAATTTCATTTGTCAATATTTTGAGAAACAGCACTTTCTATTCATCTCCTGAATATGTTGTCTCTTTACAAAGCTGTTGTCAAAGCCCAGATTTGTTTGCCATGGGTTCTGTTACTTTTCCAAATTCCAATTCACTTGCCCAAATCACATACTTGATTCCTTCCAAAATAAGTGGTAATACACAGACCAGACTCATGAAAATATTTAAGCAGTGCTTAATTTGGACAGCTTCTAGACTCTGATTAGAAATCACACTTTGCTAAATCTTGAGACTACACCTCATCTAGAGAAGGGGGCAAGTACCCCTGCTGCCAGTATCCATACAACTCCAGGGAAACATGCACTGTTATATGCAATAGCAAGAGGAATGGTCTCTCCATGGCATACATTCTGTATTATAGGAGACCAAAAGTAGGGAAGGAAATTAAAGCATTTGATTGTGAAGGAAGGTTCCTTTCATCCAACTGCCAAATAAATCAGATATGCACTCCTCTCTGGAAAAAAATGCTTGTAGCAGCTGTGTTCTGACATCCTTTAGAATTGAGTGACAAAGAAGTTAATACTTAAAAGGAAAAGGTAAACAAAACGATGTACTTGATATGAAAAAAATAAGGTGGGAAGCCATAAATGGAAGCATCCTCCTTCAAGGAGGGATGCATGCTGAAACAGGAGCACAGGAAGCACCGAGGTAGCAATTTTTGGGCTTGTTCTTTAGAACCATGCTGAATAGCGATTTGACTGGCTCTAAATTGGCCAGCAGTCTCTCTTTTAAGTTGTTCTGAAAGACAAAGGGAATGACCCCGGCCAATAACAACCCCAAAGCCATTGTGTTATTTAAATGACTTTACAGTCATGTAAAAATATGTCCTTATTTTGTGAATAAATTGGTTATTTGTGATTGTATTTAAAAATGATCTGACGTCATTTTCTAAGCACCAGTGTAAACAAGATCACAAACAAACCCTGGTTACCATTGCCGCTGCAGTTTCAGTACATTTACATAGTGATTTAGAAAGATCAAATCAATTGGCATTCATTTTCAAAAGAAGTAAAGCTTTGTGAGCCTACAACTCTATTATAATGTTTCTAGAACACACATTTACAGACCTTCTAAGACTCGTGGGCACTACTGTTGAATATTTCCTTCATTATCACTTTTTATGTGTTGATGGTTTTTATTTTACAGCGCACCACACTAAATGAAATTCTTTTCTTCTTTATTGCTAGATAATCTCACCAAATGGTGAAGGCAATATTTTAAAAATGAAATTCTACCTAATGACAAGTAACCAATAGAACTAGAAAAAATTTCAAGATTTCTACTTTTAAATCTCAGAGCTGTCTAAGCCAAATTGTGGTCTAGAGGCCACTGCAAAATTATGTGGAGCTAGAGTGAGCTCTGTGAACAATTAGAAATAATGCTGAAAGCTGCTCATTTATGCCCCTCCTCTGTTGTCACCTCGTCTGGGTCTTTCAATGATGGACTAAGAAATAAGGGGGGGGGGGAAGCAGGATTTTCAATATGTTTTTTTTTCTTTGAGAAACAATAAAAACATTAAACTTTATACATTGAAGTATCTCTGCTCCGAATGTTAGCCCTTTCATAGGAGTCCAGCTTGGGTTTTGTCTGGGTGGGGAAGGAGGGAGGGAGAATGTGAATGCCCCCCGAGTCATTTAAAATATATAGTATTAGCTAATTGATGAGACGACTAAAAACAATGGTAAGTAGGCAGCCTGGCTACGAGCCAGCAGCAAGGCTTTCTGGTGAGAGCGAGTTTACATTAGAGGCCTGTTTTTCCCCTTTCCTTATATGAAATGAACAGCTGTAATTGAAAAGCAAGGAGCTCTATGGTTTATAGAAATAGGTGTTGTGAAGAGCCTTGGCCGTCTAATTTTCTTCCTATTGCAGGGCAGGCTTCCATTGTCTGTTTTTTAGAGCTAATTTCTTTTCTGATCAAAAGGCCCACGTCGTTGAAAAGGTAGTAATGACTATTCATTTGGCTGAAGCTTCCATTCTCCACACTGCAAGCTTTATTTAGAAATGGCTATTTCTTTCTAAAAGGAAAAGTTCATTTATGTCCTCTATAATGTCAATTAAAGTAGAATATATTTTAATTATTTATCCTCAGGAGGAACCTTTTAGGAACTTAATTTAGTATGCCTATGCTATGCAGACACTACAATATGCGAATGTGGAATGATATCTAGGCGCATGGGTTTTGTTTTATTTTATTTTACCACTAATGAATAGTTTATTTGCAACTAATTAACAAGTTAAATCGGCACAATTAGTGTCGGATTTCTTTAATAATATAACTCATAAAAGGATAGTCATTGGAACTAGAAAATAAGGTTGGTTGTTGGCTTTGTAAAGAAACCATTTCACAAAATGAGTAGGGGTTTTTTCCCATTAGAAAGGGCATATTGGGACGTTCTTCGCGATGCATTTTCAAATGAAAGCTAGGTTGCGCGGGCGGAGGAAATATGTTCAGAAACAAGGGAAGACGGTGTTAATTACACAAACATCACATTAGCAAAGCTTCGAGGTCCTAACCATAGACGCTTTCCGGGGAAATGGAATTAGGACGACAGCGGCCTAGAAGCCAAAACGACTGTGTGGACAAACCTCCCAAGAGAACGGACTTTGTGGCAAGGTCTGGCCCCTAGTGTCCTGCGAAGCAAGTCGACCTGCTGGTGGTGGGCAGCACATTAGCTCTTCCCAGTCCACCGCCACAGCCGCGCAAGCCCGTTCCTGAGACAGTGGCGCTGGGGTGCGCAAATGCTTGCTGGACTCGCGCTCTCCCACAGAGGGAAAGCCGCCCCGCCGTGGGAAAGCGCGAGCCCACACTGATAAGCATGGTTACTGCCGGTCCGGGGCATACCAGCTCCAATAAGGAGCTTTGTGAAGGGCCTTCCTTTTCCCACGGAGTCGATTTCTCTGTGGATCTGCTAGGAGTTTGGGGAAAGCGGTAAGTGAACTTTCATTTGCTCAGTCTCAAGTCCTCTCCCAGACCGCTTCCACTTTGCAATGCAAAGTAAAAGGGCAAGGCCTCGCTGTTCCGTGGTAGACAAACAATTTAGCACATAGTAAATGTAGGACAGAAGTTTAAAGTATCCAAAGGAAATCCCGGGCCAAGAAGGAAGAGAAAATAGAAATTCTGTGCATCGAATTTCATGGCTCTCCATTATACAAAATACAAATTTTCGGTAAAAAGAAAGAAAGAAAACATGAGAAGGGACTAAAGGAACAGCTGGATGTTGCCTTGAGATTGATTTTCCCGCAGAAAGCTAACAGGCACCACCCGAAGTGGGAGCTGGTGAACCAGCATAGATGCTCTGGAGATGCCTGGTCTACAACGGCTTTTCCAGGCGAGGGTAGTCAGGTCTCCACCCCGGAGAAATTGTAAATCTGTGCAGATAGTGATTTTAAGATCACTTCCCTGGCCCCATATTCTTACTGACCAGCTCGCTTCTGCTTAAGTGAGGGCCATGCCTTCGCAGACCCAAAGGAAGTGAACCCCCTTCCTGGCACGTGCGAGGACAGCCACAGCCACCTGGAAGCCAGTTTTCAGAGGCTGCCCCTTAGGGGGTGTGTGTGAGTTTGGTGGTCTGAGCTGCGGAGCAGATACACTTGTGGGAATGGGTGCGGTGAGGCGGAGACAAACAGGGCAGCAAAGGTGGCTCTGGCAGCCCTCTGAAATGGGACCCAGTTCCTGGGCAGTGCCTTCCTCCCTCTAGGGAAAAGGCAATAAGTAAGGGTTGTGAGGTCAACAAGAGGGCAGCTGAAGGCAAAATCTGTCAAATTCCTCAGAGTTGCTGCACACATAGGGAAAAGAGAGTGGGTGATTAATAATGCCATAACACCCGTGTTGGTAAGAGTCATGCTTACAACTGAGAGCCCCGAGGTACGTGGGGGCCAAAGGGACTTGGGTATCCATCAAGTGTCACTCAAATAAATGAATTTAGAAACTTGCTTCAAAAGTGCCCCCCTCAAAAAAGCTATGGCCAAAATGCAGTAGAATGCAGATTGCCACCCAACACAATTTGTCACCTCCAGAACAATGCCATCCTATGCTTCAAGGCTCCCAGAAATTTTACTTTAGAGAGAGAGCATCAACTAGGTTGTTTAAAGCCTGTTCCCACCAACCTAGGATCTTCCAATCCTTCCCTGACCTAAATACAGGGAAGCTGCCCCCCCACCTCCACACTGCTCTGTGGTGTGTGGGAGAGGGAGAATTCCTCATAATGCTCCAGGGACTGGAAAGTGATGTGTCTTCCACCAGCTGTAGTGACCTTTCCGACCCTAAAACAAAACAAAAAAAATTCTAAAGTAGACCCAGGCTTCTTGATCAAGGCCCTCCCACTGTAGCCGGAATAGTCTTGAATGTACCAGGGTGAATGATCCAGGGATGTTCTCAAGGAGGACTGACTTTAGAAATGTAAGGCTTTTATCTGCAGGAAAAGGTGTCCAAGATAAATTGTTTTCGTTTCCCCAAACCAGTATTTGGCCCTGGGCACCTACAAACTTGAAAATGTTAGACTACTATGGGTCAGCTACCTCAGATGGCCTGAACTAGCCTGAAGAAACTTCTGCTTCTACACCCTGTGCACGTGCCAGCAAACTCCTTCCTACACAGATCTAGCAACCCTAGCTATCCAGAATGCACGAGCCATCCCTGCCAAAAAGGTGGGTACTAGTCTGGCCAGCATCCCTGAAAAATGTCTGCCTCGAGTGGTTACTGAAGAGTCAACACAGGACAGGCCCTCTCCCCTGCTCTCTCTAACAGTAGCTGAAGCACAATGCCAAAAGTTCTCTTTGCAGATATGAGGCCCTCACAACACCCGACTTCTCCCCGCAGTGACGGGAGGAAGGGAGACGAAGATGAACCTGGAGTTCGCCGGGCTAGACAGGCTCGAATCCAGATCATCGGCATTTTACAATAGTTCGCCAAGGATAGGTCCTTCTCTGCCCGGACCTCAAGCCAGATGCTTGTCTTCCCAGGGTTGGGGCGACCTGGAAGACCCTGAGGGCGAGAAGGGGCTCCTCTGGGTGAAGTTTCCAACTGAAGCCAACAAACGGCGCTATTGTCCCGCCATGGGTCCTCGGAGCCCCTGGCTCGACCCCAATCTGAGGGAGCCTTAACACTCCTGGGAGCATTGGGGGATGGGGAGGAGGTGCTTGGCCCAGTTCCTAGTCTGGGCTCTTCGTGTTGCCCACCGAATCCCGGAGGCCCCTAAGGCTAAGAGTGCTGCTGAGCGCGTTCTTTTCTCCTGGATTTTGCTTGCCGTTGTTAACAGATGCACAGTGAATGCATAGTTTGAAGAGTCTGCAGTTCAACACCTTGCCATCAGGAAAGCCTCTGCTGGAACTGGAGCCGCTAGGCTGGGACACTTCTGCCGACCCTCAATAAAAATTAACTTTACTGGTGTCTTAATCTTCATTGCTTGGAGGGCCTTGATAATGGTTTCCTTTTCACTACCCCACCCCCAATCTCTCCGGGTCTACAATAGTAATTTTGCTTGCCTGTTGAAATAATAACTTGTAATAAGAACGGGTTTTTTTTTCTATGTTTTGAAGGGAATTCGGTGCAGCACTTATTTGATGCTGTCCCGACCAGCCCAGAGCCACTAGCGAGAGGTCAGTTTAATCCCAACCACCGCAAAGAAGCCAAGAAAGTGAGAGAAGGTGCCTTGATCCTACCAAAAGACCTCAGGAAAACTGGCAAGAGGATGTAATGTGAAAATGAGTTCACTTAAACCAGGACAAACAGCTAATCTGCTTCTGGGAGGAGCAGGGGACCAGCCCCACATCCTCGGTCTTGGGAAATCTGCAGCTCAGGCGCTGTCACCACAACGGCTTACTTGGGTCCTAAAACTTGGAAAGAATCCTGACATCTGTCAGGCTACTGGACGCCAGGCTGCGCGTCGGTTGGGTAGTTTCCTAAACTGCTCTTCACTTAGCAACAGCCTCCGGGGCCCAGAAAAACGGAGAGAGGACCTGAAGAGGGTGGTGAGAGGGCAGGGGCCAGTCACATCGGCTCTTTAGGGGCCCGTGGGTGTGCTTAAGAAAATCTGAGTCTGTCAGCCAATTCATCAAGAAAACAATTGCAGGTGGGGTTTGCTGAATCATTCTGTTTTCTGAGACATGTTTTCCAGCACAGCCGTGCGCGTGCGCGCACGCATTCACACTAACATATATCCCCCACACAGAATCTTTCCAGAGCCTGTAAACTCCCTACACCCACCCAGTTGCTATCCTCGGCGGAAAACGACTCAGACCAGGTAGAATGCAAATTTAAAAGGAAGGAATCAGGACCACAAACTTCCTGGAAGTGATACAAGCTGGAAAGCGAGATTCTGGTGCCAGCGGTCCTTCTGGTCACGAAAAGGGCTGAACTGGTCTGCGCCCTGCAAACGTCGGCGGCTTTTTAATTAGTGCAAGAGAGAAAGAGACAAGCCAGGCGTGCAGGCATCCCAAATCACCTCATTTTGCATTATCGCTGAAAAACTAGAAGCCTAGAACCACCCCCCCGCGCGCGCGCACACACGCACACACACACACACACACACACACACACACACACACACGTCTTATGCTTTCCTTTAGGTTCCCCACCTTTCCCTAAACTAAAGGGAGAGGCGGGAATCCAATATTGTGCGGACACCTTATTTAGGTTTCTGCCACATCTGCCCAGATAGCTTCCCATTCCCTCCCTCAGGCGGCTCCGAGAGTTTCAAACGCCATGCCACTTGCTTGAGTTGGCGGCAGAGCATGTCCAGGTTCCCGCTCCCGGCAGCTGAGGTTTCTCTAACCGCTAGTCCTTGGCAGATAACCCGACAAAGTGCCTGAAGGTCCCGCTCTGTTTCTCTGGGCTTCGGTCAGAAAGGCTGTAAAACAAGAAAGGAGAAGCGAAGTCTGTTAGCACAGCCTGTTGGGGAGGGGGGGCTGGGGGGCGGTTGCGCGCCGAGAGCCGCTCACAGCGGTGGTGGCAGGTGCGCGGTCAGAGGAGGGGGCTGAGCGGTCCACCCAGAGCAAGGCCTCCGCTCAGCTCCGGCCACCGCACCGCCCCCCCCAAACTTTTCTTTTACTCCGAGAGGCTCCGTGTTGCCATGAAAACGGATTTTCCAAGGGGCCCGACCCTCCCCCTCAGGAGCATCGGACTGGAAAACCCGAAATGGCCAGACAGCAGAGACAAAAAGGGGCCTCTAAGCGGGGGCCCGGAGCGAGAAAGTGGAGGCCCGTTCGCCCTTTCTGTCCCACACACGGTCCCCACGCCATCGCGTGTGAACGCCTCCCCCGAGCCCAAGCAGAGGGCCACTCACCACTGGCACTTGCGAAAACCCCGGGAGAGCCTCACTGCCAGGTGCGCTCGCAGTCCCCCGCCCCAGTCCCTGACCCTCGCTCTGTCCTGGACGCACTGGCCCTAGGGGTGGAGGGTTCTGGCAGCCAGCAACCAATTAATTCCAGGGAGGGCTTCTTAGAGGCTCAGCCTAGCGCACCTCCGTTATGCATTGAATGTCCCAAGAATGCCTGGGCTGCTGGCGGTCCCCAGCGTCTCCAGCGATGACAACCGCAATGGAGGTCCTCGGTGCAGAGAGAGGGAAGCTTCACAGACTAGCCCTGGGATGGGGGGCTGGTCAGCCTCATCAGGGTTACAAAGTTATTTTCTGAACCCCGTGGGCGCTCCTCTGCCCCTCCCCCCCAAGTTCTGTTCGAGCGCCCTCTGCCCCCTCCTCCCTCACCTCCTCGGGTTTCGTTCTTTCAAACTTTTTGAGACCCTAATTGGTGGTCTCGGAGCGGGTCTCAGGGACTCCCGCCTCCTGAATAACTCTCATCACGTCATTCGACAAGAGGGGTCTGGAGGGTGAACTAAAGGGCTCCCCGAACTTTTTTTTTCTCCAAGCTGGGCCATAAGGGGCTCGGTGTTGATTGGCTAGGGCTCATCACAGCGAGCCTGTCAATCACCGGGCCTACGGGTGGTGAGGGGCGGACCGAGCCCCAACCCTCCCGGATCTGAGCAGGTATATAAAGAGGCCGGGCAAGCTTCCCGGGCAAGCTGCGAATGCGACCAGCTCGAGAGAACGCATCAGGTGAGAGAAGCCCGCGCGTTCCCGCCGACTTCGCGCGGAGCACTTCCGCAAGCCTGCCCTTCCCGCCCGACCCTCCGGCCCACCGGCCCCCAAACGCCACTCCGACGGAGTCCCCCGGCCTTTTCACCGTGGCCGCTCCAGCCCCTGGAGCGCCTTCTCCTCCCGCCACGCTGGCGCACCTTCTTCCCGCCCCGGCAATGTACAGCCTGCTGGAGACTGAACTCAAGAACCCCGTAGGGCCGCCCACCCCAACAGCGGCCACCGGCGGCCCCGCAGCCCCAGGCGGTGCAGGCAAGAGTAGCGCGAACCCAGCCAGCGGCGCGAACGCAGGCAGCGGTGGCGCGAATGGCGGTGGCGGGGGCAGCGACCAGGATCGCGTAAAGCGGCCCATGAACGCATTCATGGTATGGTCCCGCGGGCAGCGGCGCAAGATGGCCCTGGAGAACCCCAAGATGCACAACTCCGAAATCAGCAAGCGCTTGGGTGCCGACTGGAAACTGCTAACCGACGCCGAGAAGCGACCGTTCATCGACGAGGCCAAGCGACTGCGTGCAGTGCACATGAAGGAGTACCCGGACTACAAGTATCGGCCGCGCCGCAAGACCAAGACGCTGCTCAAGAAGGACAAGTACTCCCTGCCCGGCGGCCTCCTGCCCCCGGGCGCCGCCGCCGCCGCGGCCGCCGCAGCTGCCGCTGCGGCCGCCAGCAGCCCAGTGGGCGTGGGCCAGCGCCTGGACACGTACACGCACGTGAACGGCTGGGCCAACGGCGCGTACTCGCTGGTGCAGGAGCAACTAGGCTACGCGCAGCCCCCGAGCATGAGCAGCCCGCCGCCGCCGCCCGCGCTACCGCAGATGCACCGCTACGACATGGCTGGCCTGCAATACAGCCCCATGATGCCACCCGGCGCCCAGAGCTACATGAACGCCGCGGCCGCCGCGGCCGCCGCCTCAGGCTATGGGGGCATGGCGCCTTCGGCCGCCGCGGCTGCCGCCGCCGCCTACGGGCAACAGCCCGCCACCGCCGCCGCCGCGGCCGCAGCTGCTGCCGCCATGAGCCTGGGCCCCATGGGCTCCGTGGTGAAGTCGGAGCCCAGCTCGCCACCGCCCGCCATCGCTTCGCACTCTCAGCGCGCGTGCCTTGGCGACCTGCGCGACATGATCAGCATGTACCTGCCACCTGGCGGGGATGCGGCTGACGCCGCCTCTCCGCTGCCGGGCGGCCGACTGCACGGCGTACACCAGCACTACCAGGGCGCCGGGACTGCGGTCAATGGAACGGTGCCGCTGACCCACATCTGAGCTCCCGCCTGCGCTCCTAGCTCTTCGCCCCCACCCTGCCCCACACCCCCACGTTGGGACGCCTTGTTGTTTAGCTTTGCTTGCCTGGGACTGTTGCCTTGTACCGAAGATGAGGAGAACCGAAAGTTTTGCTGTAGCTGTCGGGTTTTGTACAAAAGCAAAAAGAAGTCAGGAGCGGCGGAAATGGGACTTTCTAGAGCCGCGGGCTTCTGACCGCTGCCCCTCCCTCCCCCTTTGTAGGCTGGGAACCGCTGTGATGTTTGCGAAGAAAATGCAGCCCCCTTCTCTTCCCGGGTTCCTAGGTTCTTCTGTTGCATTTGAAAATGTCTTGTTAGTTTGATATTAATCGAGGAGTGAGTGAGATTGACCCACGAACTGCAATGCCTCCACCCCCCCCCGGTCGTATTGCTTCTGCTTTCCTCTGCTTTTTGGGGGGCTGGCCGCGCCAAGTGGCGCGACAGCTAAAGCCAATGTTAATTTATAGCCAGGTGTGCGTGTGTTTCCCGCCTCGCCGCCCCTGGCCGCGGGACAGCTTCTGTCCAGTGCGCATTTAGGCTATTGAGTTTGTGATTTCTTGCAGTGATCTGTTTGCTATTTCGTCATGCTAATGTGTTCTTTCGTTTGGGTGGTGGGGAGGGGGTTATTTTGTTCCGGGTTTTTTCAAGATTTTACTCTTAATTCCTAAATGAGAGATCAATAAATTTTATAACCAACATGCTGGAGTCCTGATAATTTTGCGGGCACGAAATTTTAAGTGCGGGTTGGGAGGGAGACCAACACGTAGTTTTAGAACTCAGTTTGCAGACCTGGGACTGAGTAGGGCTCGAGGGGAGCGAGCATGACCTGAAATGATTTCTTTTAAACTACTAGAGGCCCAACCCACAACAGCTCCCAGTACTCTCAAATGAGAAACAGTCTCAAGTGGAGGGAAAGGTTTGTCTTCTGGAAGCGCCTACCCGGAGGTGGCCCACACTACCTGAGCCGCACACCCCCCGCGCGCAGCCGTGCACTTGTTGATTGCGGTGGTGAGCATTCCGGGATTGATCCTTTGCTTCCGCAGCCATGCGGGTGGGAGGCAGACACCTGCAGCCGCGGAAACTTACCAAAAGCGGGGCACTTCTGTGCACTGGGGCGGGAAGATAACTTGAGCTGAGTTGAGATATTTACAAAACGAAAGCCCTTCAGAAATCTCAGTGATCGTATTTAAAATAAATGGTTACAGGCGTCCCCATCAGGATACAAATATTTCCACCGTGGTAGCTGAAGCGGAGGTATGAACATTCAACACTGGAAGATTTTGTTTTAAAAGTTACACTGCAAATGTGCAAGAGTTTTAGAGCTCCTCCCAAGGCTCGCTTTTAACTTGTCAAAGCAGTTTGCTTGTTTGTTTTCTAGAAAGGCCCCCTCTCATCTTGAGCCCAGAGCTTGTTTTTTTATTCCCTTTCCTCCAGCCCATAACCACTGACCATTCCATTGTATTCCCCCAAGGGTCCTTCCTTTCGCATCGAGCCCCAGCGTATCTGTTTGGGGCCTAGGAAGAAAACAAATAGAATCCGTGTTTTTTTACCCCCTCTTCAGCTGTTTGAGGTGATTTCCTTAATCCCTTTAATCCTGTTACCTCGCTATCCCAGAATAACTAAACTCGGCTTTTCCAATAAGCTTGGCCTGGTGTACTGGTTTTATCCTCATCCACTCCTGACCACAGGTTTCTTTGCTTGCGGTCTGTTGGGACCCTAGGCGACAGAGTCCTCTGTAAATTGGTCCGAATTCCACGTTTCCAGCCGGCTTCCTTTGTGTGGACTAGCCATTCACCTGCGGGTCTGGGCGGGCCTCAGGGGGAGGGGCGGGGGTTTCTGAGGCTTCGGGGGTCGTGCCCGCTTTTTACACATCACTGCAGCTCCAGGAGACTAAAGCCACCCCGCCTCTCCAAGAAAGGTCGGGTCTCCCTGGGAAGGCAGCACCAACCCTCCTCCGAAGACGTTTGCACAGTCCTCCCCACCCCCCGCACCCCATCCCCCACTGTCCAGCATGGGGTGGGATGGGGCCAACGTTGATTTACAGACGCAGTCCCATTGCTCTCCTTGCAGGGCTCTTCCTGGGCCTGCTGCGTTCAGGCTGGGCCTCTTACCTCCTCTCCTCGCCCTAAAGCCATAGACCTCAATCCCCTCTTGACTGGTGCGAGTGATTGGAGCCAAGCCACAGGCTGCTTGGTGGGCGAACCTCCCTCACCGCCAAAGTCCTAGTGGGAAACTTGTCAGACCCACCACCCTATTCCAATCTTTCAGTCTTTGACCTTAGAAAACATCTGCCTAAGGCTACTCTAGATTTTGGTCTGAAATGATTCCAGGAAAGGGTGGGGTACGAACAAGCAATGCCCCCCCACTGAGGGGGCGGTGGCAGAGGGGGAATAAACTCTGACATCCCTTCTCATTGTGCTGCTGCCTTCTTAGAAGTGCCAGGGTCACCCTTTCAGCACGTCGCACGTACTGCTCACTCTCTCTCTAAGTATCCGTGGCTTTGTGCTCCACTTTGTCTGATTTCCAAATTGCCTTTAAGAAGAGAAAAGATTTCATCGATCAGCACATTTGGAGGATTTGAATACAGATGAAAGATAATGTTTTTAAACTTCAGCAATAGGGAAGAGAACTAGACTGAACTGGAGTGAAGTTGCCGTTCTCTACCCAGAATTTCACACCAGAAACTGTCCTCCCCACACTGCCCACCAGGGTGATTGCTCCTTCATCTGTTTTTAGAGTTGAAGTTCTGATAAGCCTTAATTTAAAGGGGGGGGTCTGCCCCTAAAACAGCAACAAACTCAAAATATGCCTCCAATCCCTGCTGCCTTCTCTGCCTGGCTTTGTCACCAAAAGGGGAAATGACAGTGCTCAAGGTGGCTGCCTCGCTGGTTCCAAATACAGCTCAGTGCAAGCAGATTCTCAGCCCCTGGGGAAGGATTCTCCGTGCTCTGCCTGTCTGCCACAAAAGGAAGTTAGAAGCCAAGGAACTCACAGCCCCAGCTGCCTCTACAGCCCAGAATCCAGTAAGATGTCTGGAGAAAAGAGGTATTTCCTGACATGGAGACACTTAGTAGGCACTGCTTGCACAGTGGTAAGAAGGAGGGAGACAGGTCCTTACAGAGCAAAACGCAGGAGTCCAAAGTCTTCTAGTTTCCCTGCCAGGACCATAGCTACATTTGGTGGAAATTACCCTGCTAGAGATTTGCTTTCCTGTCCTGTGACTATAGAATTTCCCTTATTAATTCCCCGCCTAGAAGTTCACAGGGATGGGGCTGGGTGTTCAAAGTGCAGGCAAAGATTGATAAACAACCTTGTCTATCATAGCTGCTCTTATACTGCTTATATATTATACCTACCTTGAATGTTCAGGAGAAAGGAAAGAGTAAATAAAATAAGTTTTTTTTTTAAAATAATGCCTGCTGTGTAGTTATCAAAATCATTTATGGAGTGACTTTAGTAACACAGAAAGCCATCCTAATACCAAGTGAAGAGAACAAGATGCCAGAACTCTTATTTAGCGTGTGTGACTTTGACTATTCAAAAATAAGTATCTATGACAGGGAAACATGCAAAAAAAAAAAGTTCAGCATGGTAGTACGAATGCTGTCGAGTCTTCCTTCAGCTTTCAATTTTTCTCTAATATGATTGCATTTCTGTTATCACCAGAAAAGGCAGTTTTAAAATATATGCCTTCCCCACCATGAATATCGAAATGCGCCTCTTTGTGAAAGAACGTTCAAGCCTTTCCTTCAGCTGTTTTGGGGGATAGGAGGGGGGCAGGGAGCCCCAGGAGGAGTAATCCTCTAGCTTTTCTCAACAGCTGAGGCTGCAGTTAACAGAGGCAGGAGGAGCACACCAGAGCAACCCCCTGCCTGGTCCCCTCGGAAGAAAGCTGGAGCAGAAGCAGATTAGTGAGTGGCTCATCATTCTTCAAACTCACTCACTGGAGAAAAAGACCTCCTTTGGAGTCATGCCTAACAGCCTGGGATTTTAAGGAGCAGGGGTCACCGAGGTGCCCCAAGATCCATGATCACAGGTGCTCCAGCAGCTTTTGCTGCCCTCTTGGGAAGGGCGAGAGCAAGCCCAGGAATGGGATCCTGGTTAGGGGGATAAGAGACTAGGTGAGCAACAGGTAGCAACGGAATGGAATATGTTGAGTCTTTTTTTCCCACCGCCACCATCTTCATCCATCCCACCTCCTCATTGCATGGCCGCCTACCTGTTCTCTGGGCTTGCACTCTGTGCCATAGCGTATGCACATAAATCCTATTATGGCATTTCCTTTCTCAAGTAATTTTCTGGTGGCTTCCAGTGGAGAGCTTTTAGGGGAAAAATTCCTAACTACTCCAAAGTTTTGCTGTAGTTTCTATCCAGTTTCCCAGCTTCACTCCTTGTGTTTCTGCTGGCCCCTTTCTCCCAATAGGCAGGATTCCATTGAGAAATGTTTGCCAAATAAACAATTTGTGATTCCTAGTGATGTCATTTCTAAAAAACAATTCTGAAATCTAGTAAATGTTGTAAATACTTGTTAGATGCAGCACATATTTTATGTTTCGCCTTGACCGAATTTCCTTTATTCCTTCACGTCAAACGCAGATTACCTTACAGTTAATAAAACCTACTACCAAAAATGTATGTTCTCCTTCCCACCTCAGGGCTTTTGAGCTGCTGTTTTCCCCTTTGCTTGGAATATTCTTTATCATGCTTTTTCTTCCGAAAAAAAAATCTCAGTTCAAGTATCAGCTCTTCTGGGAAGCCTTCCATGATACCTACATCTTAAATGTGCATCAGTTTCTTGTTATGAGCTCTCCCAGTACTCACTGCCACTCCTAAGCATTGTGTGTGTGATCATTGAACATTTCTGTGATTCTGTCTGATGTCTCCCTCCTATTGTGTAAGTTCCATGATTACAAAGACTGTGTCTAGTTTGCATTGCAATGCACAGAATGATACCTCTCCTGTTGTAGGCTCTCAAGTATATATATGAAGTGTTTACTGCATGTTTAAGAAATGGCTGTCATGAAGGCTTGAAGGCACAGTATCACTGTAAGGTGTTCAATGTGATGGGCATACTGGTGTACACCTGTAATCCCTGCACATAAGAGGTAGTGGCAGGAAGATCAGGAGTTCAAGGCCAGCCTGGTCTATAGGGTTACATAGAGAAACCCTGTCTGGAAAAACCAAAACCAAAAAAGAAAAAAAATAAAAAAGGAAGGATGAAGACAAGAAGAAGAGAAATTAGGCAGTTTCTTCATGGATCAAAGCTTCGGGAGCTGAGCAGTACCAGGCATACAGCCATTATGTATTGTAAGTTGGCTGTTATTGCATTTCCCAGGAATGTTTGCTGACACTTCTGAAAGGAGTTGGTCAGATACACATACACACACACACACACACACACACACACACACACACACACATATTGCTTGTTTGTTTGAGACAGGGTTTCTCTGTGTAGCCCTGGCTGTCCTGGAACTTGCTATGCAGACCAGGCTGGCCTCGAACTCACAGAGACCCATCTGCCTTACCTCCCAAGTGCAGGATGAAAGGCATGTGCCACTGGTCAGAGCCCATACTTTTAAGGTCTGTCATGAAGTTTCTCATGCTGAGGCCTGTGACTGGGATGGGAAGATGAAAAATAAAACTTTGCATTAAATGAAAAGGAAAATCCCTACCTGGCACCAAAAGCATGAATACAAAAGAAAAAATAATAATTATGGCTGGCAAGATGGCTCAGTGGGTAAAGGTGCTTGCCACCAAGCCTAACAACCTGAGTTTAATCCACAAGAGTCATATGGTATAAGGAGAAAATGGACTCTAAAAAGTTCTCTGACCGCCACACATGCATGGTGGCATGCATACACTCCACCACACACATATGCAAAATAAATAAATATCTTAAAACAGATTCATTAGACTTTATCAAACTAAAAAAATAAGGTGTTTTGTTTGTTTGTTTTGTTTGATTGTTTCAGAGGAAACATTCAGAAACGTGCAAAGGAGGCCAACCCACAGAATGAAAGACAGTATGTGCAGGCGATGCATCTGTTTAGGGATTTAAACTCAGATCATGTAAAGACACCTAAAACTCAACAATAATAAGACAACTACTTTTAAACAGGCAAAGAATTTGGATAGGCTTGATTTTTCTTTTTTTTTAAGAGAGTGTACAAATGGACAGGAACAGACACCATTTGTCAGTAAGGAAATGCAAAATGAGGAGATACCACTTCACATGCAGTGGTTATGGAAATAGTTTAAAAATAGACAACACAAGTGTTGCTAAGGATGTGGAGAAATCATAACCCTTATATAGTACTGATGAAAGTGAAAATAAAAACACCTTATATAGTTCTGATGAAAATGAAAATAAAAACACCTTTGGAAACAGTCTGGCAGTTCCTCCAGCAGTTGACCAAACATCACATGGCAGTCAGAAATTCCACACCTAGGAAAAGTCAGGGAAAGGAAATGCATATGTCCATATAAAAAGTATATACTGTATTCTGTCAGTATTATTGACATTGCCCCAGTGGGGTAAACAAAATACATATTTATTTGTTGATTAGGAAGTAAATCCAATTTAGTTTTGAGGAAGAGATGTTGTGGGATATTTGTACACTGTGTTAAGATGTATTGTGGTTAGTGTAATAAAAAGTTGAACAGCCAATAGCTAGGCAGGAATTATAGGCAAGATTTACAGGGAGAGGAAGAGGTGGAGGAATCTAGTCATGCAAGGAAATGCCAAACAAGATGCAGAGGGAGTCAGACATACAGAATGAAAGAAAGATAAAAAGCCACATGGCAAAATGTAGATTAATAGAAATGGGATAATTTAAGTTATAAGGTCTAATTGGGGAAAAGCCTAAACTAAAGGCCAAACTTTCATAATTAATAAGTCTCTGAGTCATTATTTGGAGGTTGGTGATCCAAGGCTAGTCTGACAAGAAAACTTACTGTGGGGGGTGAGGGAGGGTGGGGGTAGAATGGGGGAGGGAGAGGGACAAAGAATCGAAAACAACAAATGGAGTGCCAGTGTCAGAGGAAAAGGGAAATCAATTAAAGCAGCTCCTAATGACCAAAGATAGAGCCATTTGAACAATACATAATTAAAGTAATACTGAACTATAACCCAAAGTATAAAACTTTCCAGGTGCCTATACTAATGGACATTGAAATAACTTAATAAACAGGTAAGGAGAAGAGAACAGTCGGGGCAGAACAATTCCAAATAATGTATATCACCAGTCTGGCCTCAGGGGGGTGAAGCATAAATCCCTACTTCTGAAGTTCAAGTTCCTGCTGACTACTTTTCAAGGAATAAAGTAAAGGGAAGGGAGAACATGTAACAGAGTAGTAAAAAGTCTAACAAACATGACGTCCACCACACTATCAAAATCAATATCAATTATTGATAGATAATATATGCCCTTTTTCCAATCTACTGAACATTGAGAACTGTACTTCTGTTGTCTTCCTCTCCAAAATTCGTAATTTCAGGCTAATCCTGGGTAGAACATCATTTTTCCCCAAACAGGGTGACACTATGTAGCTCTAGCTGTCCTGAAACTCACTATGTAAGTCTTGAACTCACAGAGATTGTCTGCATCCCAAGTGCTGGGATTAAAGGTATAAACTAGGTGGAAACTCTGCTCAAAACACATTTTAAAAGTGAATGCACTGTATTAAAGGATATTCTCGTTTAAAAAAAAAAACAAGGTGCTGCTGAAGGAAAAATAATGAGACAGTGGGCATAGTTCAGTGGTAGAGTGTTTGCAATATACGTTTTTATATGTGGATTTTGCAAGCCCCAGTGAGCAAAAATAAATATGCATAGTGCTTATTAAACAGTATTCAAAACATTTAATATTTACTTAAGTATGAAATTATCAACTTTTTTGTGGTCTCACAAGTTTTAAACTTGGACTTCATACAAGTCCATGTAAACTTGGACTTACATGCAAGGCAAGTGCTCTACCACTGAGCCATAAGCTCAGTCCAAGGGCTTTGGGAGTATGTAGAACTCAAGAAATTAGACATCAAAATATCAAATAATCCAATTAAAAACTGGGGTATAGATCTAAACAGAGAATTCTCAACAGAAGAATTTCAAATGGCTGAAAAACACTTAAGGAAATGTTCAACATCCTTTGCCATCAGGGAAATGCAAATCTAAATGACTCTGACATACCATCTTATGGCTGTCAGAATGACTAAGATCAAAAACACCAATAATAGCTTATGCTGGAGAGGATGTGGAGTAAGGGGTACACTCCTCCATTGCTGGTGAGAATGCAAACTTGTCCAAGCACTCTGGAAATCAGTATGGCGGTTTCTCAGAAAATTGAGAATTAACCTACCCGAAGACCCAGCAATACCACTCTTGGGCATATACCCAGAGGATGCTCAACCATACTACAAAATCATTAGTTCAACTATGTTTATAGCAGCATTATTTGTAATAGCTAGAACCTGGAAGCAACCTAGATGCCCCTCAACCGAAGAATGGATAAAGAAAAGAAAATGTGGTACATTTACACAATGGAGTACTACGCAGTGGGGTGGGGAGGGGGAAATGACATCTTGAAATTTGCATACAAATGGATGGAACTAGAAGAAATCGTCCTGAGTGAGGTAACCCAGACCCAGAAAGATGAGCATTATATGTACCCACTCATAGGTGAATATTAGCTCTAAAGCAAAGGATTAGGAGCCTATAGTCCATGACCCCAGGGAAGCTAAGTAACAAGGAGAACCCCAAGAGAAACATACATAAATTCCCCCAGGGAAGGAGAAATAGACAAGATCTCCTGCGAAAATTGCAAACGTGGGGGTGGGGGGAGAAGGGAAGGCAGAAGGGGAGGAGGGAGGGAGAAGAGGAGGGAGGAGGAGAAATAGAGGAACTGGATGGTCAAGATGAGGGAAGGACAGAGACTAAGAACACGGAAAGAGATGTCTTGGTTGAGGGAGCCATTATGAGGCTAGCAAGAAATCTGGTGCTGGAGAGGTTCCCAGGAATCCACAGGGATGACCCCAGCTAAGACCCTAAGCAATGGTGGAGAGGGTGCCCAAACTGGCCTTGCTCTGTAGTCAGATTGATGACTATTTTAAATGTCACCATAGAACCTTCATCCAACAACTGGAATGATTGAAACAGAGGCAGAGACGTGCAGTGGAGCACTGGGCTGAGCTCCCGAGGTCCAGTTGAAGAGTGGGAGGAATGGGAATATGAGCAAAGAGGTCAATATCATGATGGGGACACCCACTAAAACAGTTTGCCTGAGTTAATGGGAGCTCACCAACTCCAGGGAAAGAGCCAGTGTGGGACCAGGCTGGACCCTCTGAAGTGGTTGACAGTTGTGTGGCTGGGGCAGACTGTGGGGCCACTAGCAGTGGCACCAGGATTTGTCCCTGCTGCTTGTATTGGCTTTTGGGGAGCCCATTCTCTTTGGATGGATGCCTTGCTCAGCCTGGAAATGGTGGGGAAGGCCTTGCCCTTTCTGAGGAGTGGATGGGGGTTGGGTGGAAGGGTGGAGGGAGTGGGAGGAGGGGAGAGAGTGGGAACTGGGATTGGTGTGTGAAGTGAAAGGGAATGGTTTGTTTTCTTTTTTAAAAAATATAATAAAAAAAAGATTCATACAAAAAAAAAGATTTTAAAGTTTTAATCTAATAGGAACAACTGTCTTCCCTGACTTCATTAAATATAACACTAATATATCTGTTTAAAAAAAGTTAAAGGTTAATCTAAAGTCCATGACTTATTTATTTCATAAACTTTTTTATCTATTTGTTTTAGAATTAGAAATATCAAGAAAGGGAAAGCACTCCTGGGAAGAACAGTGGGGCTAATGAGCTGGGAGAAGAAGCCCCACAAGGATTACTAATACATCCTCTGCAGCAAGGGCTGCGCAAGGCTCCAGGGACACTAGGAAGCTGTGCGACTCATAATTTGAGTTTAGAGAAACAAGGTCAACAGGTGATTTGGTCTTGAGGAAGAATGAACTGCAAATACTTCATAATACTTTCATTCCTTGTGAGTGAGTCCAAGGGTCATCCTGAAGAGGAGGTCATTTAGATGGAGCCTTGTACTTTATGCAGACTTCTTATGTGGAAGAGTAGGTGGGAGACATGCTCAGCAGATGGATAATTACTTAAAAGACAGCTATAGATCTTGAAGCTGAGGAACTTCTTATGGTCAAGAACCACAGCTGCAGAAGAAGAGAGAGAGATTATGGGAAATGAAGCTAGAGAGAGGGGGGAAAGAGTGCACTCATTTGCTTTGGACAAACACCATGCCAAGGGGTTATGGTTCGATACTGTTTTCCGTGGGAAGTATGAAAAGATTTTGGTCAGTGCTTTGTAAAGATCAAGCTGACTGTAGTGTGAAGAACAAATTGGAGCAGGAAGAGACTGGAGTCAGAGAGATTAGCCAAGAGGCTGTTTGATTTGGTACCAGGCATAACAGAAAGCCTCGATTAAGGACAGTAGCAGTAAGAATAGGAGGTGGTAACAACAAGAGGTGTGAATCTTGCTTCTCCCTGGTCAGAGGTGGGGAGTCTGGACAGGGCACAAGAGACAAGCCAGGAGTGTATAGGGATGAAGGGGTGAAGGGATGGAGGTGGCATTTAAGGAGATAACACAAGAAAAGCAGTCTAACTGCTTAAGCTTTTAAAGTGAAAGGAGTATGACTTTAACTTGGTAGTGTATTTCTACATACAATCACATTCATACACAGGTTGTTTTTGTTCAAATCAGCTGTTACCTCTTCATACTTAATGTAACTTGATAAGTTCCTATAAACTAAATCCATCTATGATAGTGCTCAATCAAAACTAATTCCACCTTTTTTTTCCTAATTGCTCCATTGAAATACTATTTGCTATTTACAAATACATAGTTTGGAACATTGACTATTCACTCTATTCTGAAAAGACCCTGAACTTAAGATTCCTCTATAAGTCTCTATGTGTAGAAACAAGATATCTGTAATGTCAAAAGCTCCAAGCAGCTCAGCCAAATTGGAATAGTAACAAGCATCTGTGCTCACACCCTGGGTAGGATAATAGTGTCAACACCTCCAGCAGAACTGATAGAGCTGTCTTTCAGTCTGTCTACATGCTCTGTTTTACATTATGCAGGTTAGCTAGGAACACACTCACCACCAACAAACCCTGACAAATAGCCCTGGGTCAGCTTAGCATCTTCTGAACTCTCGGTGTCCTGCATTGCTTCTGCTCACAAACTCTCTTGCTATGTCATGTAATATGATTTCTTTGCAAGGGCTAAATTAGGTTGAGTGTGTAAACACCATGAGTTCTAGTGATGTTGCTAGGAATTACAAGCAGTGTGGCAGATTTACTCTGGGTCCTATCAATGAAACATTATCTCCTATTTGGAGAGGGATCAGCTAAATCTATTGCAGACACTAAGGATTCAGTAATTGGAGTTGTCAGTGAGGTGAAATTGGAACCTAATTAGAGACTGAAAGCCAAAGAAAAAGTATTTACAATAAGAGATAACTGCTTAGGAGTATATGCTTACATATAATACATATTAATACCCCCGTATAACACCCTTGATCAAAGGACCATCTTAGCTGTTGAGATCTCCAGCATTTCAGCTTTGGTTCCCACATTTTCTGAGCAACCTCTACTTTGGTATTACCAAATGTCTTCTCCACATAGTTCTCCTGAGCCTCAGAACTGTGGCCCCAACTGCCTTCTGAGTATATTTACTTGAATTTTCCACCAGCTTTAGAATTTGACCAAATAACGACCCTCATTCTATTTTCCACCTCAATGAAATAGGATCATCAACCTAGCCTTCTCCTTTCCTTTCTTATCTTAACCGAACGTCTTGACATTTTCCAAATCCTTTAGTTCTTCATTCCCATTCCATCACTTGAATTCACTATTGTGAAAAATTATCAGAAATTTAGCAGTATAAAACAGCAAGTAATGCCCCAAGTTTCTCTAGGCTTAACTGGCTCAGGGTCTCACTTGCTGCAGTCAAGTTGTGAGTTATAGCTATCTCAAGGCTTCACTTGGGTAGTATCTACTTCCACACTGATATGGCTGTGGGCCTGTCTCAGAAGATCCAGTTGCCAGCAGATGCAAGTGGCTGGTGCAAAGGTGTCTGGTTATAAGCTGGCTCTTGTCCAAAGGCATCAGTCGTTATCTGGACCTCTTCAAACAGTTGCTCACAATATGGCAGCTTCAAATGTCATTGTTTTTCTGTAAATTCAGATGGGACAACCTAGCACCTTTACTGTGTTCTGTTCTTTAAAGTGAGGCAATTGGTCTAGCACACACTTAAGCAGAGGGGAACAAACTAAAGCATAAATATCAGGACTAAGAGATGACTGGAGGCTACCCTAGAGTCTATCCACTGGAGGAACCTTTATTTTTATTGAAACAGGGTGCATGTACTAGCATCCTATCTGGTCTCTAGTCCTCCAGAGGCTTCTTGTTGTAGGCCTTTGTCTGTATTTAGACCTGAATGATGGCCCTACAAAAATAACATGATTAACAGGCTCCATTCCCAAAAGACCTTTGTTGGCAAGCAGTGTTGCCCATAAATACAAAGTCTAAATTCCTTGATGCGTTATTCGATGCACTCCATGAGCTAGTCCTGGCTTTTTAGCTCTCTAGCCTTCTTTTCAACCACCATACACTCATCTCCTACAGCATAATCAATTCCTCCATGGTCTTCAGACTCCTTGAAATAAGACAAGTTTTAGGCCCTTCCATAAGTTCAAAGGAAGTGAAGTGTGCATGTCCCTTCTAGTTCCTCTCTCAGGTACAGCTCTATAAAGAGTGCTTTCTGAAATGCTGATTCTGATTCTTCTTCCACACTCCTGAAGCACTGCAGACATTGTTCTATTTGAGCACAGGAGAATCTTGTATTTCTTTTAGGTTGTTCCTTCCCAGGAAAAAAGATAAACAGAATGCTGGAAAGAAAGCAGTGTGGCAGACGTCATGGTTCCCCTGCCTGAGACCAATGCTGGTTAGAAGCTTTCCCAGTAAGCCACAACCTCGTGGTGAGCGCAGATTAATAGAAATGGGTTAGATCAAGAGTGAGAATTGGCCAAGAAGAGGCTAGATATAATGGGCCAGGCAGTAATTTAATTAATACAATTTCCGTGTGGTTATTTCGGGTGTAAGCTAGCCAGGCGGCTGGGAGCTGGGTGGCCGGGAGCCGGGCGGCCAAAACAAAAAGCAGGCTCTCCTCATTACTACACAGGAGAATCTTGTGTTTCTTTTAGGTTGTTCCTTCCCAGGAAAAAAAGAGTTTTAAAAGCAAATCTGCCTTTGTATTCCCTTCAGATAAAGGTCCTGGAAGATTAAAATGTGACCAAATAAGGACAAAATAAACTGGACTCCCCTGTGTCTGTGATTCTTATTGAATTAATTGTAATAAGTCATGAATAGAGATGCATGATGAAGTGATCTATGTTGTTTTTAGATGCCGCGTTGCCAAGACTGTGTATTGTGAGTTATAATAAGTTTAGAGGCTAAGGGTAATATTGTCAGGTAAGGTAAATCATGTAGAAGTCCATCTGTTGTACAGAAGCACCTGGGTGGGTAAAAATCAGTGAGGCATCTGTAGAAATCAGGGCACCCTACCATCTTTTCTGGCATCTACAAATACTATTTGTGTAGAGGATATCGGCTGAAGCCTAATACTTTTAAGAAATAAAATAGCATGTTCTGATGCAAAATCAATACGTTTACTGAAAGGAAAATGATTATCGATTTGAAAGGATATACAGCAAAAGTCAGTGCCAAGCCATCTGAAGTATGACTTAGAGAAATTTGTACCTGGTATATACCATCTACGAGGTACTTGATACGGGTTTGCCATTTTCTTTTCTTTTTCCTTCTTGTTTTTTTTTCCCTTTGGAGGACAGGATTTACAAGATCTCTCTTTGTAGCTAAGGCCTGCCTGGAGTTCAGTATATAGTTCAGGCTGGTCTCAAACCATAGGAGTCCTCCTGCCTCGGTCTCTTGAGTACTGAAATTACTGGCATATGCCATCATGCCAGGCTAAATCTGCCATTTGATTAATTAAAATCAAAAGAAAAAATACAGATCACTGAAGTTTAAATGAAGGAGAACCTGAAAGACCTTAGAATAGAAAGGAGAACATGTGTCCAAGTTTGCTAATCAGCAGCAGAACAGAAAACAAAACTAGCTAGCTTAGCAGACCTTGCACAGACTCAAGGGCTCTTCAGGTTACTACCAGTGTTCCCTCACCATTTACACCCTAAGTCCTGCTACCTTCAAAATTCTAGAATTTTCTGAAAGTAGGAAATACAGAAGCTCAAAGAGAAGCCTGCAGGTCATGTTTGACTCTTCCTCTTTGTCTCCATATGGGTCCCTGTAGTGTCTGCAGTTGAGATGAAAATGAGAACGACACTCTTCACGTTTTTTGTCTGTGTTTCTTTGTGTCTCTGTCTCACTCATTTGTGTGTGTGTGTGTGTGTATGCATGTTTATATGTATAGATACATGGACATGTGCAAGGATGCATGCACATGTGAGCAGCTGCATTTGGAAGCCACAGGAAAACATTGGATATTGGTCCCTAGGATCCGTTCATCTTGCATTTCTGAAACAGCTTTTCCCACTGGCCTGGAACTTGCCTAGTAAGATAGTCTGTCTGGCCAGAGAGTTCCAGTGATCGGCTTTTCCTCACTTCCCAGCACTGGAAATCAAAGTGTGCACAATTCCCAGCTTTTTTTTTCTTTTTCTTTTGACATGGGTTCTGGAGGTTAAACTCGGCCCTTGTGTTGTGCTGCAAACACTTAACCAAATGAGCTATCTCTCCAACTCCACTTTCTACTCGTGAGTAGCGAAACCCAAAGGGGGTACATAGAGTTTTCAGTTTTTGTGTTGGGCTGAGTTTCTTAGAAGAAACTGATGGTCCCAGACACCACTCTTAGGCTTCTACTTGTGCAACATCATGCTGGTAGTGTGTGTGTGTGTGTGTGTGTGTGTGTGTGTGTGTCTGTGTGTGTCTGTGTGTGTCTGTGTGTGTCTGTGTGTCTGTTCCCTGAGCCCTCTTCTTCCTGATCATGCTTGTGGATTCCCATTTTCAAAGCACTTTGATCCCCAGGGAATGCTCATGGGGGAAATACAAGGGCAGTGGGAGGTTCTCCTTTCCTGTGTCTTTCTTTTCTAGAGAATAAATCCTTAACATACCAAAACAAGCTTGCTGGGAGATAACAAGGGCTTGCAGCATGTGCTGCCTGAGTAGCTGCAGCAGCAATGGCAAACTCCAGTGACAGCCAGAGTCTCTGGGATCAGCAAGAAGGAGGAATCTGACAGGAGGTGCTGAGGAGGCCTCTGCTGCAAGAGCTCAGGAGGTGCTGATGGGGGGAGGTCTGTGCCAGGGCAGCTGCCTGGGCTTTAAACCCTAAAGATATGGCCAGGCCTTTGCCACATGCTGTGTGCTTTCAGTGGGGGAGAGGGGAGGATTAGGGCTCAAACTACATCTTTTCCATAGCTGGACATATTCAAAGGGTGTTTGAATCAAACAGACTTCAAATTCCAGCTCCTCCCAAAGCCTACACATAAATTGACTGTTCTTGATCATGTTTTGCTAATATCTCTGAGACTCCAGTTCCTGGAACTACCTTTAGAGCATTGCTCTGACTTTAAATAGGATGGTGCATCTAAATGACTTAACATTTAATATACAACAGCTACTGCCCATGCAAAGTCAGGAGTGGCAGTGGAGGCTTGTAATCCCAGCACTCAGCTATATAGTAAGTCTAAGTTCAGCCTGGGCAAACAAGCAAAACCTGTAAATATCATCTTTATTAATATAGGTTTAGGAGAATCCAAAATAATCGCATTCCAAGTGAACAGTACACTTTTTACCTCTAACACACCAATCCATTGAGTTTCTCATGTCAGCTCCTTTGATTACTAGCTGAATGATCTTGGACATATTTCCTAACATCTTCTCTGTCCATTTTTAGTTTCCTAACCTAAATAAATGGGGATAATAATGGTATTGGCTTTACAGAGTTGTAATAAAGATTAAATAAAGGCTGGCATATAGTATTCTTATTCTATACATAGCCTTAGTACAGACCTATACAATCCAAGTTTACTTTCTTCTGTAGAAGAAAGAGCACAGGCCTTGCAATCAGATCTAATTGTGTGATGTTCAGAGTGCAGCCCCAGAGTCCCCATTCCATCTTGTCAATCTTAGCTTCATTGTTGTTTGATCAGCTATGTAATCTTGGGAAAGGATTTCAACTTCAAATAAAGATTAACCTTATATCCTTTGTTTACATTTCTGTTGTACTCACCAGCCACACAATATTTTTAAGTCTAAATTGAAATCTTAGCACTATATTTAATTTCTTACATGGTTTCTATAATTTTAAATGCTCTGTAAAATCCCTAGAAGTACTCCGACCTCTTCATCACTTTGTTTCCTCACTTGTAACATGCTGATACTACAACAGCACATACCAGATGGTGAGGAGTCCTGGTTGTCTACTGAAAATTTGGTTTTAGGGAGCTATAGAATTGGTTCAGTAATTAAGGGCACTTGTTGCTCTACCAGAGAGGCCCTGGGTTTGATTCCTAGCACCCACACAGTCACTCACAAAATCCTTAACTCCAGTTCCAGGAGATCCAATGCCCTCTTCAGACTGATTCAGGCACCAGGCACAACACACACAATATACACACATACATGCAGGCAAAATACATAAATAAAATCAATCTAATTTTTTAAAAATCTATTTTAATGTCATGACTGATAGTGACACACACAGATACACACCAAAATGGTGCAATTTTAAAAATTATTATTAAATACTGGATCTTTTCTGACAAGAAGAAAAACATTTATCTTCCCAAATTTATCAAAACCAGCTGTGAAATAATAAAAGGGGAGTGGATAGGGCTTTCATTTTGATTTGGAGAGATGAGGATGCTAGTTCCCACATGTGTTGAGGAGGTTATGTGGTTCAAATCCTAATAGCTCAAAGGAAGGGAATCCTGGATTATTCTTATCAGCTTGGCCAGATGTGGAAAACAAGAAAGGGGAAGGTGGAGGCCTGAAACATATTATCATTCAAAAATTTAGAACAGGAATCAGACCATTTTTTACATGCTAGGACCCAATGAGTGAGATAACATGCATAAAACACTTGATGGTTATTATTTAAACCATTTCTTGATAGATATATTGACCTGCTCTGTTGCAAACCTGCGGTTTCCTTCTATCACTGGGATTTGTTATATAATGGAAAGAGTAGTTAATGGGCTGTTGGGCAACCTCAGGTCTGCCCTTCATTAGCCCTGCTGAACTTAGCCTAGCTCTCCTGTGGGCTTCCAGTGTAAGATGGCAATGATGGAGGGATGTTTTGTGAGACTCCCTGCAGTTCCAACAGTATTAGAAAGCCACAGTGGTTGGCTAATTAAGTGGTACTGCTACTGAATGAAGGAACACTGGCTTTCTTTTTCATCCCATTTCCTACCATGTACCAGATGTGGTTATTTCTCATGCCACCTGTCTCTTAAAGCGAGATTTAAATGCTCTATCAGCAGAGCAAAGTGAACAGAAATAGGAATAGTAAAGATGACTTCTAGACCAAGTTCCAATAGGTTAGCTGTCCTATAACTTGCCCACAATCAGACATGAATCTTTCAGTCTGTAAGACCTTCAGTTTTTCCACTCCTGTAAAGTAGTTTTTGTGTCTTTATCATATATTCAATAGAATTCAAATGAATATTCAAAATATTCTTTGGGGATAATAAAAGGTAGGAGAAGGGAAAGAAATGTCACGTAGTCAGGAAAATAATTGTTTAGAGTCTCCCACCATAGGGGCTAGAGAGGTGTCTCAGTAAGTTAAGAGCATGTACTGCTATTGCAGAGAACCTGAATTGGGTTCCCAGCACTGACATCAGGTAGCTCACAACTGCCTGTAAATCCAGTTCCAAGGGAATTAACACCTCTGATTTCTGTGGGTAACTGCACACAAATACACATATTCATACACACATATTATATGGTTTAAAATAAAGTAAATATTACAAAAAAGTCCCCAGAAATTAGGATGTCATATGTTACCTGCATAGAACACCACTTTCATCTAAGGAATCTTCCACTAGTGGACATAGTGTTACTATGTCTGGAGGGGGTATTGGCTTGTAGGACAAGACACAGAAGGACATTCTCAGTGACAATTAAGGTTGAAAGACAGTGTCCCAAGGGATTGCAACTTGGATGTGCAGAACAATTCCTGATGTCTAAACTCTCAGATGTCCCTTAACTCAGCCATGCATATGAGCGTTCTTGTAGACAACAAATTTCAATCTACTTTTGATCACTTTCTTCAAGCTTGTCATCACCTCAATTTCAGTTCATTTGGGGAGGGTGGAAAGGGCCCAGAGTAGGAAAGAGAATGGCAGACTGGGAGGTAAGTTGTTTCCAAGAGGGTGTCACAAGGGACCATGCCTGCTTTAAAAAAATTATGGTTATGTGTAATCTTAATAAGGATCACACAGCTTTCTTCTTGCCTTGTTTCACTCTGGGAAAGTCATCATATGTCTCTGTGTTCTTTCTGGTAAAAGATGAATATAATAGAAAGTCCTCAACTCTTCTACTTAATCAAGAAGAGTCTGTTTCAGTATTTTCACATGTTGAGAAGTCGGGTTATGGGCTACAGATCACAGCCATGCAAAATATGAATGTCCCTTTCTGTGTTCTAGCCAAGTAGACGGACAGTGGCCTGGGTGCCTATGGGGATAGACAAATCACTACTAAGTGGGGAAATCTATCTCTTATTTGGAAAGCCCATGTTACCTCATATTATTCTTCATGGAATCTTCTACCCATTCTGCCTTGTTGGAATTTACAGTGCTCCTTATTTGTTCCGGAATGTTGTCTATGTTTGTCCCTGTTTGTCTATGAAGGTTGTTCACTTCCAGCCCAATCACTCTCTCCACCTTCAATATAGCTTTCACTTTTTCTTTCTTTCTTTATTTTTTGTCGTTGCTGTTGTTTTCTTTTGTTGGACAGGGTTTTTCTTTTTAGGCCTAAGTGTCCTGGAACTCACTTTGTAGATCAGGCTGGTCTCAAACTCAGAGATTTGCCTGACTCTGCCTCCTTAGTGCTGGGATTAAAGGCATGTGCCACCATGTCCTGTCATGCCCCTTATTTGGATAGTGTCAAGTGCTGGTTATGACTTCTCTGTCTCCCCTAAGAAAAATTTTCAATATCTTTCCATCCCCCAGTCCCCTGTACCAGTAAAAAAGGATACAGTGCAGGACTTTAGTAGCACCAAACAATGAGAAGTGAGGACAGGACTCACTTCTCATTGGGAAGCAAGCTTCATCACCATGGAAGTCCATGTGTTAGCACATTACATTGCTGACACATTAAATTTCATGCTGTTTAATTGAGCTCTGCAGCACCACTTCATTAACAGGTCTTCCTTCTGCCATCTAACATGCCCAATACAGGTGTTATTTTATGGAAGTAGCTTGTACCCATCTTGTGTGTAAGTGTGTGTGTGTGTGTGTGTGTAACACAGTTTATAAATAACTATTGGCCTCATAGGTTATTTGGCCTAACTGTGGAATACAGAATACCACTTAGAACTTTAAAATTCTAATTCAAGTTTGAGTAAGTACATACTTATATCTTGAATGTCCTTCATAGGGACAACAGGAGTGAAGGGGACCCTGACTTCCAGTCAGATTCACTTTCTCATCCTGCACATTTATAGAAATTACCTCCAGATGTTGTATACTCACATGATTTTTGGCTTATCGGGTTCTTATTCTTCTCATATCTATACTGAACACTCTTCTCACATTGAACTGAAGTTATCAGCATTATGCTGAAGTCCTAGGCACAGTGGGCTAAGACCTGGCATTTCAACTTAGACATGAATTTCGAGGACTTACCTGAGGTCTACAGAGAACTGAGTGGACAGTGTGCGCTGCACAGCACTAGATCACGTGTCTCAGAGGGGCTGGATTAGTTCTCTTTCCAGGACTGTGTACTTTTGGAAGTACTTTTCAGAGAAGGATACACCCATTGCTGTCTCTGTCTCTCCTCCCCCACCCCCAAGTGTGTGTTCTGTACACACAGGTATGTACAGATACACATAATCATACATTCACTGAGAGGCCAGAAGAAGACTTCAAATATTCTTATCTATTATCTCCTGCCTTATTCTTTTGAGATGGGATCTCTCACTGAATTTGGAGCTAGGCTGGTAGAAAATTAGCCATTTTTATATGGGTTCTATGGATTTGAACCCAGGTCCTCAGGCTTGTACAACAACCACTCTTACTCAATCTTAATGATTGAGAGTCTTGGAACCTGTGACCCAAAAAAACCCTTTCCTCCCCAAGGTGTTTTTGGTTCTAATTATTATTACAGCAACAGAAAGCAAACTAGGTCTTTACTCTTGATTTTTCCATAGTATATATTTTTTATTCTTTTGCTTTAACCTCCCTTTGTTACCATCTTTTAAGTGAACTCCTTCTAGATATCATGTACTGGAGTCTTTTTTCCTTAACCCCTCTTCCAGTTTTTGTTTTATAATTGCTGTTTTTAGATCACGCATATTTAAAGTGCTAGGTTAGTGCTTCAGCTAGGATGTTGTTTTCTCTTGGTGTGTTCCTTTTTCTGTTGTCTCTGCTGGCCTTCTTATAGTTTACTTAAAATTTTTCAAGGATTCAATCTTGATTTTCTGTTTTGTTTCCTAACATTTGTTTTGTTGTTGTTGTTGTTTTCTTATATATCTATATAGTTTTTCTATAGTTCCTATGGTGTTGCCCATAAATATATAACATCAAAACCTACTTGTTTAGATATTTTCCTATTTCAAGTAATTCTTGGAACTCTACTTCCTTTTAAGACTCTAACACCTCAGCTTTTAACATGTAATTATTTTCTCTGCCTACTTTGAACACTACCCTGGATGTTAGTGTTATACTTTTTGTTTCAGTCAACAAACATAAATTTTAAGGGTTCAACTTTGTCCCACAAAAAGATAAGATGAAGTCCTAACCTTCAGCACCAGTGAGTGTGACCTTATTTGAAAACAGGATTGTTGCAGATTACCAGTGAAGATGACATCATAGTACAGTTGGGTGGGTTTTTATCTAATTCAATATGGCTTATGTCTTTCTTATTGTTGTTTGTTTGTTCGTTGGTTGGTTGGATGGTTTGAGCAGAATTGGAGCTTCCTATGTACTCTGACCTTCCTTCCTCTACCCCCGAATTGCTAGGCCTGGATTATGCGGTGACTGCAGTAGAACTCAGGACCTTGTGCAAGGTCTCTACTGACTGAGCCACAGCCTCAGCTCCTGGCTAGTCTCTTTTTCCATTTAAAATACATTTTGCTCTCTATATTTGAAGTTTGGTGATATGATTTGAGGATCTACACAGAAACAGCAAAGTGGTTAACATAGTGTCTCATCTCACATAATTGAATCTAGTGTCTTTAGAAGCACAGAAGGCCATGGAGAAACAGCCACTCAAGGGAGAACATGTTGATTTGAACAAGGCAGAGAGTAAAGTATTGCAGATGCAAATTTATTTCCCCTCTTGACCCCATTAATTAACACATTCCAGGAGAAAGCCAAGCACTGCCCTACTCCACCTCATTCCTGCATTGGAACCCAGCTCCCAGCAGGAGGGAGAGACTGCAAGCTGAGAGCCATCTAAGCCAGCAACAAGACTGCTCGAAGCACTTCCTTCACCTCACTGAGACTGAGGTGAGGGGGTGGGGATGGAAATTCAGGTTCTCGCTGGCAGCTTCCAAGGCCAGTTGGAAAATGGGTGATTGAGGGATCTTACAACCTCACTTTCCACTGCTTCAATCCACCTCCTTGGCACTGGGTTCTGCTCCCTTGTTAGGCCCTGTTTGGGTGGGGAGAGAGTATAAGTCAGCTTTTCTTTGTGTCATTTCTTCTTACCTGATACTATTGATTGGAAACTTCATTCGTATCTCATTTAAGGAGAAACATTCAGTCATATTTCATTACCATGTTAGCTTTAGGTTTTCTTTTCCTGTTTTAGATTTATTTTTATGTTCATAAATATTTTTGCCTGCATGTATGCATATGTATCACGTGCATGCCTGATACCTGGAGAGGTCAAAAGAGGGTATCAGATACCCTGAAACTGGAGCTACCAATGGTTATGAGCTATGGGTGCTGGTACAGAATCCTGGTCTTTTGCGAGGACAACAAGTGCTTTTAACCCTGAGCCAACTCTCTCCAGCTCCTAATTACATATTCTCTATAGCTGTTCCTTCTCAGATTGAGGAGGCTCTTTTCTTAGTTTCTCAATAGTTTTTACAACTAAGAAGAATAGATGCCAGTTTCTGTTATTTATTGTGTATCCACCGAAATAACCATATGTCACACAGTTATTTATATATGAATATGTTTTATATACATAGCTATTGATATGGTAAAATATGTTAAGTGATTGTTGAATGTTAAGCCAACCTAACATTTCAAGAGTAAACTTCAACAGGTTCTGGTATATTGCTACTGAATGTAATATTTGTTCCAAAAGTTCATGGCTTGTTAAACTATAATTTTATTTCATTCTAGTCTTCAATTTTAGTACCAAGGTGTTACAGGTTAAATTGTGTCCCCATAGAAATGCATGTGGTGAAGGCCTATTCTCCAGTACCTTAGGATGTGTCTTTATTTGCAAATAAGCCCCCTGTAGGGAAAATTAGTTAAGACAAGGTCACACTTGAGAATACTGCATCTGTAATTCAACCTGAATTCTTTAGGAGGATAGGATTTAGACTTGCACCTGCAGGTGCGTACACACACACACACACACGTGCGCGCGCGCGCACACACACACACACACACACACACACACACACAAACAAACAAACACAGGGGGAAGAATCATATTAAGAAAAAGGCAAGGATGGGGGTAATGTATCTACAATTCAAGGAATAGCAATGATTGCAAGGAAACTATAAGAAGTTAAGGTAGAGAGTTGCCACAGATTCTTCCTCTGTTTCATCAATAAGAACTAACCTTGAGCATACCTTGGTTTCAAACTTCCAGTTCACAGCACTGGAAAGCAATATATTTTTGTTGTTGAAGCCACCGTGCATCTAATACTCATGTCTACACTAGCAAACAAACAGGATAATTCTGGCCTTATAGGTTGAAAGTCTTCTTTTCTCTTTAATTTTCTAAAAGGCTGTGTAGAATAGGTGTCATTTATTTCTTAATGGACCTGGGGTTGTCTATATGGGAAGGGTTTTATTATTATTTTTAATTAAACTTGTTCTTCGACTTTTTTTGATTTTTCGAGATAGGGTTTCTTTGTGTAGTCCTGGCTGTCTCGGAACTAGGCCAGGCTGGCCTTGAACTCCTGATCCTCCTGCCTCTGTTCAGGGATTACAGGTATACACCAGTATGCTACCACCACCCAGCTCTTCTTTGACAATTTTAATATCTGTATAAAAGTTATCCTAGTTATCGTCTCTTCCCATTCTTGACAACCTCCCCTCCTACGTATAAATCTCTTTCCCACATTCATGGCTTTTTGTATTGTTCTGTGACCCACTGAGTTTTACATCTATGTGAGCACAGGTTTGGGACTTACCCAACAGAGTCTGGTGTCGTCATCAATGCAACTAAAGACAATGATTCTGGCTCTTCCAGAATATTTCAATAACCAATAATTCAGCACAGAGGGGTAAGACTCAATCAGCTATCCCATCCCCACATATCTTAAACTGATTATGGACAGGGCCAGTCTCTTAGAGGTGCAGTGCAGGTAACCACTGCTGCTGTGAATTTAAGGTTATAATAACCGTGAAATCGATCTACCACATGACGCAGCTATACCACTCTTGGCCATGTTCCCAAAGGATATTTGCTCATCCATGTTCATTGCTTCTTTATTCAAGATAACCAGGAGATAAGAATAGCCTAGATGTCCATTGGCTGATAACTAGATGATTAAAATGTGGTATATTTACACAATGGAATATTGTTGAGCCGTTAAGAAAAATGAAAATGTGAAGTTGCAGGTAAATTGATGGAGCTGGAAACAGTCCTTCTGAGTGAGATAACCTAGACCCAGAACGACAAATGTCATTTTTTCTCTCATTTGTAGATGTTAGCCCCAAATCTTCAGATATGTGTGTTCCATTTGAAGTACCCATAGATGTCAGGAAATTAATAAGAGGCAGGGCTGAACTTCAGGGGAAAGGAGATAAAATGCAATGGTGTAAAGAATTAAAGGGGGATAACGGTACAGGAAGAGCTTAATGGGAAGGGGAACGGAAGGGCAGGATCCATGAGGAAATACAGGGACATTAAAAACATTTCAGAACAGTCACATGGAAACCTACTACTGTAGAAGCTTCCTAAATAATATACACACGTGTATATAAAAATAGTTGAAATGGAGTTGCCCTACAATGGGGAAACAATGTCTCTATTAGACACTGCAAGCTAACAAATAGAAAACCCAGCGCCAGAAATAGATTTTTCTTTTGGAACTGTTGGCAAGTGAGGTCCCCAAACACTACAGGCCATATATCGCCAATGTTTTTGGTTACCCTCCAGAACTTGATGGTAAGACCCTATTGCTGAAGATGCTACACCTTAGAGTCATTGAACATGAAGAAATCAAGCTACTACTCAACCAGAGGCCTCATTCCTAGTGGCTAGCTTTCTACATGCTGGAAGGTGCTGCACATGCTACCAAGGGAGAAATGGAATCACCAATCTTAACCTTGCTGTGAACTCTGAGAGCTATGGTAATGACCAGCCTACTGAGACATACCTACTGGAACAACAGGAGCCTGAATGTCACGAAAATAATCAATTACTTTCTGACTGTGTTTAAGGCCAACTTTCCAAGTTGAAATCTGTACCTTGCACTCTTACCTGTGCCGAGACCATGCAGTTAGGCGCTAGGGGAGAACCTACCACTATTACTCTGCTAAAAGGACAGTGTTAAACCAACACCTAATGACTTATCCTTATACCCATAGATTATCGCATCTCACAGCGCTCAGCAGAGAAGTGTCTTTTTTGCAGTAGATGGTGATTAACATAGAGGCCCATAACTGCTCAAGGATCCAAGAATAGGAGATTGCAGAGAATGCTCAGCCTTAACGCAGACACCTATACCATATCTGTCCTTCCAAGGTTCAAAGACCTTTGCAGAAAGCCAGATGGAAAGAATGCAAAAGCCCTAGGCAGTAGATGACTACAAGGAAACTGTTTTCTGGACACAGCAGGGCAGTTGCATGCATGAATTCACAGGAGGTGACACAGCATGCAAAGAACCTTGAACTTTTGATCTTCCTCACCCACATTTTTGTGAGTGTACAGATGCATGCATGTGCATGTACACGGTAGTATGTACTTGATGGGTGGTATTTATGTGGTATATGTACTTGCTAGTGTGGGTGTGTGCCCATGTGCCCACTGCACATGTGCAGGGGTGCCTATGGGTGCCAGATGCTAATATTGAGTGCCTTTTCTTGATCACTTTCCATATTTGCTTGCTTTTTGGGGGGAGGGGGGATGAAGCCCTTCAGTCCTTCACTGAACTTGAAGCTCACCAAGTCAACTGGGCTGGCTGGTCAATGAACTGCAGGGATCCACCTATCTCTGCCCTGTCCCCAGTATTGAGGTTACGCACAAATGCTGTGAAATGTGGCTTTGTACAATGGGTTCTGGACATCCAAACTTAGGTCATCATGCTTGCATGGCAGGGACCTTACTGACTGAGTCATCTCCCCAAATATATCAGCTTTTTCATTGATTTTATAATCAATAACACCTAGATAAAGTTTATTCAACATTTTAGATTTAAATTGCAAAATCTTCTGGGTCTGAAATCATAGCCTGGCATCCCATTATCTTTAGTCAACCTGTTATCTCACCAAAGTCACATAGCAGCACAAAAGCTCCTGATGACCCACCAAGTCCCACACTCAGCAGATGACTCTACCTTCTCCCTTCCAGAAAAGCCTTCAGGTACTTGGGCGGCTTCTGTTCCCTGGTTTCCACACTCAGCTTTCCCTTGTCATCTCCCTCTCAGAACACAATTTCCTTTTTAAAAACTAAATGTTGGCTTTCATCCTTCCTGACACCAACGAGACTGACTCATCCATCGCCTTCAACATTTCTGTATTTCAATTCCACAATTCTCATTGTAACATTCAAATCATCTTGGAAACATGATCAGATTTCTCTCACCACCACATTGCCAAACAAATCCTGTTCCTGACTCAATATTTACTCAAGTTATCACTCTAGCTATCTCTCCTCTCACAGATGTCCTTTCTAAAAAGAGTTCTCTACATGTTCTGCTCCCCCACAGTAGGAAAGTCATCACAATCTCTACTTCCTGACTTCCTTATTCCTCAACTCACTGTCATATTGGTATGCCCACACCCTTCTGCAGAATCTAATCTTATTCATGTAACTAAAGGCTTGTTCTTAATGTATACAGTATTAGTTTGGAGACGGGCTCTGTGGCTATAACAGAAATGTCAGATGAGAGCTGTTTTAAAGGGTGCAAGTTGAATTATTTCTCACTGAACTAACTGGACATAGGCAGTCCAAGGCTAGTATAGGAAATCATGTAGGAACCCAGCTTCTTTCTATCATTCCCTCTGTCGTCTCTCAGATATTATCATGGCTATACGATCGAAGATAAGTTGCAATGATGTGTGGCCAGTAGAGAGGTGGAAAAAAGAAGGCTAGGTACTGTCTTGTTACTATGGCCACAGTTGGCACACCATAACACACTATACACATCTGCTAACTTCCCACTGGACTAAAGTTAGTTTAGGGTCAAGCCTGACTCTGCAATGGAGACCAGAAATACAGCCTTCACTTTGGGTGTGTATGTACTCATCTCAATATTCTGTTATAGAAGGGGTAAAGAACTGCTGGGTAATAACCACAAGTCTCTATCAGGCTAAGCACATCACCTTATAAATGATTTCAGCACATGTGAGAGGCGAGGCTGCTTTCTAGTCACACCTCTATACTTTTTTCACCCCCAATTTCACTCTCCTGGGAATCAGAGCTGAATTCTACTTCTGAAATTCTTCTATGGACATCGAGTCCTATCTCAGGCTTGCATAGGAATAATAGATCGCACACAATAGCCAGCCAGGAATGGGAAAGGGTCCAGGAAACTTGCATAGAAAAATGTCTGACATAATAAGTGTAGCTGGATTTTTATTCTTTGCTCTTTGGGAGCCTGCCACCCAGCTCCCAAATAAATACATGGAGACTTATTCTTAATTATGAATGTCCAGCCTTAGCCTGGCTTTTTTCAAGCTGGCTTTTCTTAACTTAAATTATCCTGTCTACCTTTTGCCTCTGAGCTTTTCCTTTTTTCTATTCTATATTCCTTTATTTCCTTCTTACTCCGTTGTTGGCTCTGTGACTGATTGGCTGCCCCTGGTGTTCTCTCCTCATTTTCTTGTTCCCTCCTTCTTCACTCTTTTCTCTTTTTCTCCTTCTACTTATTCTTCCTGTCTGGCAGCCCTGCCTATACCCCTCCTGCCTACCTATTGGCCATTCAACTCTTTATTAGACCAATCAGGTGTTTAATCAGGCAAAGTAACACAGCTTCACAGAGTTAAACAAATGCAACAGACATTTGCAACATTAAACAAATAGTCCACGGCATAAACAAATGTAAATCATCTATTACTAATATTCCACAACAAAGAAGCATTCCATTAACACATTCCAGATGGATATATTTACATATACACATTTAGTGAATAAAGAAGAACAACAGCATTATCATCTTACAGATCTTGAGAATACCCAAGAAGAAGCTCAAGTTTGGGGTAGTAAAAGAAAGTAATTAGATGAATCTGATGATATAATATTCCTCTTAAAGATCAATTTCTTTCCTAATTGCCCTGAAGCAGAACTCAACCTCATTCTAACTTACTCTAGAAATCAGTTTCTACCTACATGACTGGTTGAGTTAATGGCTTGATGGGTGAAAAATATGGATATAAATTGAAGTATTATGCCTGCTTACTTTCTTGATGATGGCTCCTCTGTTAGACTTCTCTCGTACCGCAAAATGTCTTCAAGATTTCCTGAATGACATCTAGCTGCCAAGTGGCTTTTTGAAGCTAAATCCCTAACCCCAAAAGGGTAGAGTCTTGCTTCCATTTCTTCAGCATTGCTACGGGCATGAGCCACCAAAACTGGCCTGTGTGACATCTAGATGACTAGGTTCCAAACTCAGCTGCATGTGAGAATAACCCAGAGTATTTATACATTCTTAAGCTCTTGTCATGACTCCTTGTATGAGACGTCATGCTCTAAATAGTCACCCAAGACCTCCAGGTTGTCATGAAATTAGATTACGCAAAGGAAGAGTGACTCTGGATGTTGTAAGGAATACAAACTACATAAGAAGCCTAAATTCCCATTGAAACATTGATAGGATAGGTGTATGAATAGGCTTCTCCTTTATAAAACTCCCACAGCTAAAAAGGTTTTGTTTGTATTATTTTAAGTGTGTGTGTGTGTGTGTGTGTGTGTGTGTGTGTGTGTGTGTGTGTGTGTAACCCTTTTATCAATACAGATGAACAGGACATGGGTATGAAAAATGTCTAGGATTTTGGATACCTTGTCTGAGTATCCAAATTCTAATTTAACTAGTCCTGGGTCCAACTGGTTATTCAGCTTCTTGTTTCCTAAGGATTAGATGGTGATGCACCTATCCTTCTTTGCTCTTAGAGGGCTAGGTGAAGAATAAATTGGTATATAATTCAGTTATTCACATAGGTCAAGTCATGTGTTAGTTTTTCAGATTGACCTCAACTGTTTGTTGGTAGTAACATTTCCTGGTAAAGGGTTAAATTGATTGATGAATGATGTGGGAGGGTTCACCTCACTGTGTGTGGTGCCTCCTCTGGATTGGCACTTCTGGGTGTTACAAGAAAGCAGACTCAATAAGCCAGTAGGCAGTGTTGCTCCATGGCTTCTGCATTAGTTCCTGCTTCTAATTCCTGCCATGACTTCCTTCCCTGACTTCCTTAGATAATGGACTACAAGTTATAAGATAAAATAAACCCTTTCCTCCCCAAGTTGCTTTTGGGCATGGTGTTTTATCACAGCAATAGAAACCCCAACTAAGACAGATGGAATCTTGCCATGTTGCTCAGATTAGTCTTAAACTCCATGATTCAGGGATCTTCCTGCTTCAGTCTCCAAAGTGGCTAGAACTGCAGGTATGTGCACTGGGCTCAATTTATACGATGTTTATGGCTATAATTTGTCAGGATGTCTGCACTCACATGTAACTGAAAATTCCAAAATCATAGAAGTTGAAGCCAGTAATGTAGATTAATAGTACATTGTTTGCCTAGGAAGTGCAAGGTTCTGTGTTTGATTCTTAACACACACACAACAACAACAACTAACCAACCCAAATCAAAACAACAACAAACAAGTAGAAAGCAGGAGTTGGAAGTAAGAGGTAAAAGAAATAACATGTGAGACAAAATTTAGCACATCCAGATCCCAGACTTAACTCTCTGCTTGACCGTACACTTCTTGTGGCTTTGAACAATATATTTTACCTACCAGTTTCAGATTCTCATCTGTGAAAGGGGGTTCATTTGCTTGTTTTCCATTTATTCCTTCAGATATATTTGTTGAGCACTGATGTAAATGCAAAGCACTGGTAAACACAGCACTGGTAAGCACTAAGAATCCTATGATAGGGATACAGTTCCTGGAATCTATGGAGTTACAGTTTTGTGAGGCAGGTGGACATTAATGAAAGAGCCACATGAATTAATGTAAAATTATATCTATGAAATGGTGATAAGGAAGAAATCTGTAGGTTCATGACAACTACAGCAGGAGAATCTGACCTAGTGAAGAAGGAAGGGGAGGTTAATACCTACAAAGATAAGTCCATGAGAGAAATCACCTGAGCTAGACCAGAAAGGGCATTCTAGATAGAGATGACCTGCAAAAACAAAACAAAAAAAAAAAAACCAAAAACCCAACCTGTATTGTAGCATTATAAGATAAGATAAACCAAGTTTAAGGGGATTGTTATTTGTCAGAATACCTATAGGTCATGATACAATGGGAGTAACGTGATACCATTTTAAGTTAAAAGCAAAATTATATAACATTGTCAGATGTGAACTTGAGGACATTAATTCTGAATTCTGTGAGAAACAGTGGCAGACTACACCATAGTGGTTACAATGTAGATGGGGAAACATGTCACTTTCAGAGACACATGCATGAGGCAGAGTCAACCGAACTTGGCGATGGATTAGCTCTGGTGGGGTGGGGGAAGAATGGAGGAACTATGATCCTTTTGTTTCCAGTTTAATAGAGTCAGTAGATGGGAAGTCATTTTATGAGACTGAGATCACTGGAAGATGATTAGGTTTTGAGGGAAAAAAATCACAAGGTGCTGTTTGGACCCACTGAATCTGAGGTGCTTTAGTGGTCTCTGTCAGCTCTTCATCTCTATATTTAAGTATTATTTCAGTGAAGCCTTTGCTCTCCAACTTATACCATATTTTAGTCTTAAACCATTCTATGTCTTCTTAACTCTCAACTCCCCTGATTATTTAGATAGTCCCCACAGTTTTTCTTTGCTTATTCTATTACCCACACCAAAATGTTGTCACAATGAGAAAGAGATTCTCATTCATCTTGTGTTGCTACATCTTCAGCACCTAAAAACCACGATTTAGCAAGTGTTGTCCTAGCTAATCTCTACTGGCAACATGATTGGGTGGAGAGATTGTTCAGCCGCACCTGTGGGTGTCTGTGAGTCTGTCTTCAGAACCTCTAGATCTTTAGAGTCCTGACCCAATCCATGAATTAAGTCCTGGGTGGCTTCAAAATGTGAACAGTTAGTAGAATGGGAACAGAACTGACAGGTAGGGCTTCGTTGAGGGAGATGGGGCAACTGGACATGTCTTTGAAGAATAGATTCCCAGTCTTTCTAGTCTGCCTCCTGGCTGTAATATGACGAACAGCTTTCTTTGCCACATAACACCCCCCTTGATACTCTGCCCCACTTCAAACTCAAACCAATGGATTCAGCCAGTCTTCGAGCAAACCCTCTGAAATTGTGAACTCAAATAAATCTTTCTTTCTTTAACTCACTTCTTTCTGGGGCCTGGAGAAATTGCTCGGTGGTTTAGAGCACTGGTTGCTCTTCCAGAGGGCCCAGGTTCAATTCCTAGCACCCACATGGCAGCTCATAACTGTCTGTAATTCCAGTGCCAGGGGATCTAACAGCCTCACACAGACACACATGCAAAACACCAATGCACATTAAATAAAAATAAATCATTAATTTTTTTAAAAAATAGTTTCTCTTAGGTATTTGCCACAGTGATTAAAAATTCAACATAGAAAATTGGTATCAGAGAAGGTGGGTCATGCCCAAGAACACCTAATGGATTATTCTGGTGGGACTAGCAAGACCTGAATGTGGATACAAATGTAGATAGTCAAGACACAGCCATGAGCTTTCAGATGGGAACAAGGATTCCTGGGGAGTGGACTACAGATCATTTGTGTTATTTTATGGCAATGACATTGTATAAGAGAGGAGGTTGAGCAAGCCATGACAAGCAAACCAGAAAGCACCACCCCTTCATGGCCTCTGCATCAGCTCCTGCCTCCAGGCTCCCGCCCTGTTTGAGTTCCTGACCTAACTTCCTAGAATGGTGAACAGCAATATGGACATGTGAGTCAAATAAACCTTTTCCTCCCCAACTTGCTTTTTCGTCATGGTGTTTCATTGTAGCAACAGAAACCCTAGAGAAGACGGTGGGTCATTGTGGTGATGGGGGTTCTGGGTGATAGGCCTGTACTGGAGAAAGCACAGAGGCACACATGTACAGGATATGTATTACGGCATGGATCAAGATAAGGCAGGGGCAAGTGTGCAGAGGCTGACAGTGGCAAAGAAGTTGGCAAGTGAGACTGAGACCAGGTGTGGGCAAAGACTGGCAGTAGGGCTTGGGATGCCCAAGTTATGAGGAGTCCTGACTGTCTTTGGTCTCAGGGGCGATGCTCAATTGGCTAGCTCCTTTGTATTGATTATTTGACTACTCCCTTCAAGACACCTGGACACCTTCATGTTACCGCGACCATGTTGTCCTGTGTTGACCACCTATTTAAAGGCCTATGACCTGATCAGACTCTGCTGTACTTTAGTTAGCCACCAGTTTATCCTTTCAGTGGAAAATGGACCTTGATAGGTCACCTCTTGATAGGTACTCTTAGTGTCCTTTTGTTAACTTTGACCATAGGGTACTCTAATAGCTTAGCTGCTAGGCCCTAGCACAGCAATTCTCAAACTGTGGGTCGCCACCCCTCTGACAAACCTTTATCTCCCAAAATACTTACATTACGATTCATAACAGTAGCAAAATCACAGCTATGAAGTAGCGATGAAAATAATTGTATGGTTGGGAGTCACCACACATGAGGAACGATATAAAAGGGTCACAGTATTAGGAAAGTTAAGAATCACTGCTCTAGCACATGCCTGGCTCCGCCATTCAACTGATTCTCCAGGGAAGGTCATGCAGTGTATTACTGCCGTGTCCCCAGAACCCAGTATACTGCAGGGCTCAATATTCTGTTCATGAAGGAAGGTAAAGGGGTGCAGATTTCCACCATAACCCTGGTAACTATTTCATCATGACAAAAAGCACTGAATACTGCAAAAAAGAAACACAGTCCCCTTCCACAGCTTTTAATGTTAATAATAACCATAATAATAAAATCCACTTAGTCTGGATGAACAGTTTGAGGAGGGATGGGATTTGGTGGGCTACATCATTTGCTTTAGTAGATGCTGGGTATCAGATACACACAAGATTATATAAAAACCTTAGGGTTCTTTATTGTTGCTTTCTTGCCACCCCTGCCCAGCCAGCTCATGCTGGACATCTTGGCCTTGCCATTTTCTTTATTTTCCACTTTTTGCCAGGCAGTCAATTGCTTCATACTGCACAGTGGCTATTCGAGTGGCAGTGGGCAGATGGGGACATGGCTTCCCTCCCACACTTGTTCTAGCAGCACAAAGAGAATCAGTGATGATTCATCTCTACCTTCCTTGACCCTCTTTCCTGCCTCTCCACAGCTTAGAAACAAGGACCAGGAAAAATGTGCCTAGAGTTAAAAGAGGCCGTTTCCCTCCCGTCCCTTTATTCTCCACCCTAGGGGATGGGGCACAGGAGCTCCATGCAAAGTGGGACGCGAGGTGAATAAAGGCAGATCAGTGCTCCCTGGATTTCAGCAAACCATTTGTTCCCTGAGTCTTCATAATACATTTGTCAAGGCAAAATTCTTCTTATTTTAAAGATGAACAAACAGGAGTCTGCAAAGCAGAGGGCTATTTGTTAGCAAAAAGAATGTAGGATCTGAACTCAAGCTACCTTCTCAAGAGCTGTGTTAGCCACAGTAACCCCACACTGCCCTTGGGCAGGGGTTTTTTATCTGATTTTCTCCAGGCAACTCTGTGGGATGAAAACTGACAAGGAAACAGAAATTCCCCTGTGCCCCCCCTCTTACCAACCTGTCCTAAGTAAAGACAGTAGTGTAGAGAAGACAATGAGCTTAGTCCTATTCCTATTCTAGCCTCTGCCCCCTCGCCTTCCTGCTGGCCCCTGTTAACCCACTCCCCTAGATTTTCTCCTCAACAGGATAACAACATATATGAGAAACACGGTGTGTTACAAAGAATACACTCTCATTTGCATTTTATTTTTCATAATAAAGTGATTTTTTTCCCCTTATGTTGATGTAAGCGATGAGGATGATGTAAAACCAAAACAAACAATAGCCATAACAAAAGCTGTGAAGAAGAAAATAAAAATAATTTCTAAGTCTACCACTTAGGGTCTCTGTCAACATTTCAACATTTTGGAATATATCCTTGTAATCATCCTCCCTCTCCCTCCCTCTTACTCTCTCCCTCTCCCTTCTCTTCTCTCTCTCTCTCTGCCTTTGTGTGTGTGTGCACTGCTATTTCTTTTGAAAGTTTAAGGCTCTATTAATTATGCATAATAGTAGCTTCATTAATGTATTTTGAGCCTATTCATCCCTAGTCCCTTCTTTGTCCCCCCCAATCCTACTGCTCCCCTTCCTCTCCCCAACTTTTCTGCTTTCCTGCTTTGTTTCTGATCGCCCAATGAGTTTAATTAGAGTTGCTTACAGGATCATGGTAAAGAGTTACTTACAAGAGCATGGGCAACTTATTAGTGGCTACACCAGTGAAGAAAATTTGGGCAGTATTTTTAATGACATTTTTTCAAATGTGGATTTTTAATTGATGAATTTTATACATGCATATAGTAGGTTGTGATCAGGTCTACCCCCACCCTCTAGAAATGAGATTGTGTGACTCATAATGTTTTGCAGAGCGCCCTTAAAAATTTATCATACATGTGTTATCTCGTGTGTCCTTTATAACAACCCCATCTTATGGGTTAACTATTCCTTCACAGGCTCAGTGGAAATTATGACCTGGAGAGACTAAGCAACCTTGACCATGGTCATGGAACTACTCCCTAGGAGAGTCAGAATTTGAAGCAAGATCTGTCTGCCTCTAAAATCCATGCCTTCCCTATCAAACGTTCAGCCATTACAAACTATTATTTCCTCCTATCATGGCACTGAAATGAGGAAAACTGCAGGGCTGATGTCCTCATCATTTGTGTTTGTCAAATGATGCCAGCTACGGGCTGCCTACTTTTGGGAACAGTCACCTACGTTTTCAGGAAAAGGTTATGTGGCTCTTTAAATCACTGAGTTTGCCTCCAAAGTTCCTTTTAGTTTCAGATAAGGCCAAGCAGGAAAACTTCTAAGGTGACCTAAAAGTGACCTATGCATCAGCTAAACTTGAGAGTCATTCTGCCCCACCCTTTTAGGTGACCTAGAAGTGAACTTTGCTCATTAAAATACTTACTAAATTCTCTTCTGAGGGCCATTCCTATCTCTTATTCTTTGAACAAGTGATGATGTTCAAAATGAGGCAGCATGGCTCTGAACTGAGCATGCTCAAGAATGTGACTCTGTCTCTGTGTGATAACAAATCTGTCCTGAGTGAATATGTGACTTTCTCCTATAAAAGTCCCTTGCTTTGTTTGTTCAAAGGGACACTGCTTTGGGAACTGTCCCCAGTGCTTTCATCATATGCTGCATGAAATAAACTTGACTTGTTTATCTACTGGCTGTGCTTATCATCACTCTTGCTGTCACCAGGAGCAGGGCTCTGTGCACTGGGCTTTGACAGTAATTAAGCATCTTCTAGGTGTCTATTTCAAACAGCAGAGAATAACACGGTGTCCCGACCTTCAACGAGTTTTATACCCTGATGAGTAAGTCAGGGAAGAGCTTGTCAGGAACAAATGTGTCATTTATATGGCTTAATATGACAGAAAATGACCAAGGAAAGTGGGGGGGTGTTCTATTTCATTCTTTCAGAAAAGGAAGGCAGTGCTAGGGATGTAGCTCAATGGGCTGAGTGCTTGCATGGAGCCCTAGATTTGATCTCCAGCACTGAACAAACCAGGAGTTGTGGCGTACAACTCTAATCTCAATACTGGGGCCACAGTGGCAGGAGGATGAGAAGCTCAAGATCACCCTCAGCAACATAGGAAGTTCTACTTTTGAGGAACAAAAGTAGAGCAGTGAGCTAAATGGCATGGGGCCGCAAGCTATGTAGCTATCTGTAGGGTAAGCATTACAAGAGGCTGGAGCAGATAGTGCAAAGACCCCGAGGCAGGAGCACTCTACATACAAGCATATCAAGGAGGCCAGTGTCCCTTGAATGCAGCTTGTACAAGGAAGAGGTAGATGGGGATGGAGAGGCAGCCCGGAAATAGGTCAGGCAGGGCCCTGCAGGCGATTGTAGGCCTTTTGATTTTATTCCAAGTATAACTTAGGGGTTTGAACAGAAGAGTGACTTGACCTGATTTTTCCTATGAGAAATTCCATCTTGCTGCAAACTGGACAGCGTAATAGTAGAAGCCAGGAGACCAGGGATGAGCTATGCAGTGTGGGGGAAAAGTGGTAATCACATAGGGAACAGGGCAGGCTGACTTACCAAATGACTGGAACTCCTAGGAAATCTGGAAAGCATCACATTGCCCTGGCTGTGCTCACTGTGCAGTGAGGCAGCTGTAGTACACATATTGACCACAAACTCCAGAAATGGAAGAGAGAAAGTTCCCCTTTGCCTGCAGCAGGTGCGAACTCAGGCTTCCCAAAGACAGCTTGATTTGGGGAGAGGCCTGCATGCAGAATAGGAGGCAGGCGGGAAAGGAAAGGAATGAAGAGGGGTGGACATTCTTTGCAGGATGCACAGACACGTGACGAGGCCTTGCAGCCTGCTGTCGAGAAATGCCTGCTCTTTAGTTTTGGCCAGATCTGCTTGGAGGTTCCTATGAGCAAACAGTTCAAGACAGAAAATTCAGGTTAAAAATTAGAAAAAAATAAAAATTAGAACATTCAGGTGCATTCTGTTTATTTATGTTTTAACTTTTAAAATTAGCTTGGGGAGGGCCTGTGCATACGGAAGTCAGAGGACAACTTTCGAGAGTCAGTTCTCTTCCTCTATCACGTGGGTGGCAGGAAGTGAACTCAAGTTGTCAGGCAAGCACCTTTACTGGCTGAGATATCTCATTGGCCTGATTTGTTTAGTTTTGAAACAGGCCTCCCAAACTCACAATCCTTGCTTACATACATTGGATTACAAATGTGTTCTACCATGTCTGGAAGTAGTTTTACTTTAGCTCCCAGTACAAAGCTTTAAATCACAAGCTAGCATATAGTACAGGGACCAGAAACTCTAAAACTTTTTATTTTTAATTATGTATGTGCCTACATGAGTCCATGTACTCATGGAAGCCACAGGCATTGGATTCCCAGGAGGTAGAGTTTTAGGTGGTTGTAAGCTGCCTAATGTGGTTGCTTAGAACTGAACGTGGGTCCTCTACAAGAACAGTATTGCTCCCTCTCCTACCAGGCCAACTTTTCCCATAAAAGACTAAATATAAATATCTTAGACCTTGTGGACCATGTACAACTCTTTTGCAACTGCTTACCATTGCCATTATAGTGTAAAATTAATGATGGGAAATATGTAATTTTGCATATTTTCAGTTAATGTAACATTACCTACATAAGGACATGAAATGTGGTAACACAGTCATGTTCATTTAAAGAGCCTGTGGGTATTCTCCCAGGAGATATAGTAACCAAGACAGCTACTAAGGGACAGGTAGCATGTACAGCATGGATACACTGCACAAGAGGCAGTCCACTTCCGGGCAGGATACAGCATGAGACTTCATCACACTATTCAGAACACTGTGTAAATTAAAATTTATATGTTACTTGTTTTGGGAATTTTCCATATACTGTTTCTGGACTTTCTAATATTTTTACACCATCACAAGAAGCACAAGCATAATGCAGCAAGATGTTGTCTTGAGACCATATCCATACAAAGCTATTAGAGTGCATTGTTGTAACTGCTGCATTTTGTCATTGATTATTGCTAACTTCTTTTTAAAGATTTTATTCATTTTTCTCTGCATAAGTGTTTTGCCCGCCTGTATGCCACATGTGTGCCTAGTGCCCACAGAGGCTAGAAGAGGGCATCAAAATTCCCTGGAGCTTAGTGACAGATGGTTGTGAGCTACCAATGGGGTGTTAAAAACCAAAGCTGGTCCTTTGCAAGAGCAGCAGTGCTCTTAACCACTGACATTGTTAGCCACGTCTCTAGTGCCTACTGTTAATTTCTCATTTGTAGTAAGGAGGCTGCTTGTTCATTTCCTGGCTGCCCAGACTCCCGAAATAACCACACAGAAACTGTATTAATTAAGTCACTGCTTGGCCTATTAGCTCTAACTTCTTATTGGCTAGCTTTTACATCTTAATGTAACCCATTCCATTATTTTATATTTTACCATGAGACTCCCAAAGTGTCTGTCTCCTTCAGGGGCTACATGGCTTCTCCTTGACTCCGCCCTCTTTCTCCCAGCATACAGCCTACCTTTCCCCACCTAGTTATGTTCTGCCTTGCCATAGGCTCAAAGCAGTTCTTTATTAATCAATGGTAATCACAGCATACAGAGGGAATCCCACATCACTCCCTGATATAATTTATAAATCAAGCTTACTCACAGGTATTCAAGTACAGAGAGCATATATAGGGCTCAGTACTGTATGCAGCTTCAGGCATTCACTGGAATGCCATCGGCATGAAGCACCACACCCAGCATAGTATCTGGAACCTTTCTAAAGAACTACTGGACTCAATCACAAATTGATTTCTGAGTAGCAGGATGCTTTCAGCTTAGGATTTCCATCATATACTCAATAACAATTTTTAGCTTTATACATATTTATATTATCAGGACAATCCAATATTTTGTTGAGATTGAAAATAATACTACTCTTGTATGATACTTGGAAGATTTTCTGTAGAATAGAAATTTATATTATGATTTAGTACCAATTTAAAAATAATACAAAGTGATGTAGCCAATGGTTTGGCCATCCCTGCAGTCCTGCAATGCACTAATTCTTTCCTTACACAATGCCCATTGCATGGCCTGACCACCTGACCTGCAGTCATGTACCCACTCTGCCTAGGATGTAGGTCTCAAACATTTCTGAAGATGACTGACGACAACACAAAGTCAGTTTTAAGGTGAAGAGATAGAAATGTGGCACCTTTATGTCAAGACAGGATTGTTAATACTTGGAAAAGGAGCCCTGGCTGAGGTGCTAGCATGTCCGACCTAAAGTAACAATCATCGTAAGTTACAGAAATCAGAAGAAAGTAGACTTTTCACTTTTATGTTTAATCCAGCACCCCCACCTAGTCTCTGAAAGTTTTTTTTCTCTCTTTTTGTCCTAAGTTTATAGTTTCAGTGTCGTTTCAAATTCACTACACTGTACTATTGGAGCAAGATCACTCCAATAATGGCTATATATAAATTACATGCAAATAGATACATAGCTTTCTACCTGTCAAGGTACACAAATGAAAACAAATATTCTCTGTGCATTGTTGATGATTTCAAGGCACTAATTTCTGTAGGTCTCAAGCCGAAACTCAGTTGTGACCACAGAAAGGCAGGCTCTGCAAAGGCCAGCTCCTGCAATAGACTGTTAGCTTCAGACCGGGCTAGGTATTGATTAGTTGCCATAGTTTATTTGTCATTTTCCTCTTAATTTCATCCTAGAGCATCACCCTTGGCTAAATGTCTTGACTGTCATCACTTGATCAGACATGCTGTCAGTTCCAACATTTCCAGGGACTTGATGCCCACAAATAATGGATTTGCGTTTTCTCACATTGGTCATCTACTTGACCAATGGCTTTGTAGTGGAGATATTGTCTTTATTGCCTTGCTGTAATTTTTCACTGAGCAAAGGAAGGCTAGCTTTAGGAAATTTGAAAGAATTCATTTAGGATAGGATGAGAACTTTCAACATGGACAAATCTCTAAGCATGGTTGTCACTTACACTTACAGTGTCCGAGGCACCTTTGTAGTTTTGCATTTTTTCATTCATCGAAGTCTCACAAGAGCTCATCAAATATCAGCTTCATTTTTCTGGAGTGTAAAGAGACTATGTGACTTAACCAAGCTCTTAGTGCTACAAAGACCTGAACAAAGACATCCATGTTTAAGTCTGTGCACTTCACTCCTGAATCGGGCAACACATTGCCTATTGGTTGAATTTTAGAGGGCCTGTGTCTTAGTTTTTGTTTAATAACTAACACTTTGTTATTTTAGTTAATTTGGAGACAGTATCTCATGCGTGCCACACTGACCTAAAACTCATTTAGGAAGCTGAGGATGACCCTGAATGCCCGATCCTCCGGATTCCACATCCTGAGTGTTGGAATGTGAGTGGAACGAGTGCTTATTCAGGTCTGGAAATCAAACCAGGGCTTAGTGCATGTCCAGAAAGCACTCTACCAGCTGAGCTACATCTCCAGCTGCCTGAACTTCTGTTTTATAGTACTATTGTTATATTCCATGTAGTTTCTTTAAAGTTTTCACACAGTTAAACTGTATTGAACAAAAAGCTTTTTTATTTTTGAGAAAGAAATATTTCATCTTCATGAAACAAAGAAAATGTAAAAGGTACCCCAGGTTTCAGTCTTATTTCTCATGTACCACTCCTAAGCATTTTCATGTAATCTCTCTCAATTGATGCCGACAATATATGGGTGAAATAATGGACATCCCAAAGTTATGAAACAACAGTTCTGATCACGAGTAATGTTGCACATAAGTAGTAAGGCCACTTTCTTCTTGTTAGCTGACTGTCTCCCCTCGGGGCCTAAGTTGATTCAGAATGCTTGATGGACTCAACTTTACTACATTTGTGAAAATTATAGTTTTAAATGTGCAAAATTGTTCTAAATTGCTTTGGAATACATTTAGTCTCTACGCTTCCGCACATAAAAGAGATCATGTAGGTTGGAGCCTGGTCATCCATGAGATCACACTTTGTGTTTGCCAGCAATCATAAAGAGCTATACAAATGCCTGCCGTCTCTATTGTTCTTTCCCTTCCATTTCTGATTGAAGAACAAGATGATATTCTTACGTTCCTACCTCCCAGAAGTCAGTAGTTCACGTGAACACAGTAAAGTGTGTTAAAAAGTAGCAATGATTCCTCCTTCTGAACTGGCAGCATTAAGAACGCTACAGACATATCCCTTAAAGAATGGAATTGGTGAAAACTCTTTTAAAATGCAGCCATTTAAAGTTTTGGAAATTTGTCCTAAGAATATACAGCAACTGAAGAAAGTTTTATTCAAAATAAAAATCTTTTCAACCTTATCTCTAACAAGAAGAGGCTGAGAATTTTTCTGGTCCTTCTTATTCAGTGACTGTGACCAAGCTCAGCATGTTGTGCTATGCTGGACTCTGGGAGGCTGTGGCTAGTGGATGTGGCTCAGAAGATGGAGGTCTCCTTTCTCTCAACTCCCAGGAGACGTGGCATCTCACAAAGAGCAACTAATCATAATAGTTCTAATTTTCTCTAAACCCCAAATTATAGAAGCTAAAGTGCTGGCTAGGTATGGCTGAGAAGTAAAGAGTGACATGTATCTAGTCCTTGTGTGTATGGAACAGTCTTGGCTCAGTTGCAAAAGGCTGAGAATTACTCGAGTTCTGATTTTTTCATCCCAGTTAGCTTGTGACATGGAGGTTACACACTGGGGGAAACAATTCAGAAGGCCAGAGGCTCCCATCCTATTAAAGTAGAGGCTCAAAAATGTTCCTTCAAAGGGAAAGTCGTCACAACAGAAAGCTCTCCCAAAATGTACAAAATTTGCTATCTCTGGAGTGACATCAGAAACAGAGGCTCCAATTGTATGGCATGTGAATTATATAGCAATAACTTGTTACTCTAAAAATATAATGCAAGGAAGATCAAAGTTTCCATATGTCTCCATTCAAAAGCCATTTGAAAACACAACTGCCTTTTTTTTTATGTAGTTTAAGTTTAAAGTTCCTCTAGAAAAGTATGGAGATTTGAATGCTGACCAGTATAGAGTGGCGGTTATTCTATGAGATAAGTAGTCTTATGCATAGAGTAACGTTTATCAGAGACCACAGGGGAAGACCCAGGTAGGAAGGGTCTTTCTGGGGTTAGAATAAATCTCAAAGAATTAGCTCCTAAAGCTACCCTAGCTTAAATGTAATTGAGTCAGACTGTGCAAAGCATTGGAAAACAACGAGCTATCAGAACGCAAGTGGTATAGCTTAATGGAAAGAGGAAGAGAAGTTAACAGGGATATGAGGAAAAGAAATGGTTGATGTTTCTGGAATGTCAGGGTGACTGTGTTCATACTCAATGGCCATGCTGTCTTTGGGATGACATTAGTGGCAGAGGCCCCAACTGTATGACAGGTGGATTATATATCATACAGTTGTTATTATAAGTTAAGTGATACAAATAAGATCAGAGCCTCCATTTGCCTCCACTCAAAAGCCCTTTGAGAACACAAACCTGTCATTCTTTTATGTCCCTATTAATTTCCCCCCTCTTTATCATAGAAGTTACAATGTGTGTCAAAAGAATGGTAAATCTTGTGCAGATTTTTGGCAACTTAATCTCTCTGACAGTGTACTCTGTATCACAGATACTTCAACTAGAATGGTGGGACTATCAATTAGGGAGACAAAGGGCAAACTGGTGTAGGGATGTGAGGGTCTGATGAAGTTCATTTGTTTTAAACAAATCAATTACAATTTCCCAACTGTTTACATGCCTAAAAGTCCCTCATTATCTGACCCTTGCTTCCTAAGCAAGCCTCACCTTCCAATTCATCAGATCCATGCTGTTCCCTGTATGAGTGACCTTTCCTCATAATCTCCAAAAATTCTATTTACCTCTTCAGAATGAGTTGAAAAGTTACAATCTCTTAGTATCCTTCTCTTACCTTCTTCACACTATGTTATGGGCTCCTTCTCTTCTTCTGTGCACGATCCCATCTGTGCACTGTATTGTATTGTATTCCTTAATAATAGAAACTCGTTGTTTTTCTTACTTCTACTTCCAGTTCCAGCACAGGTCTTGACCTACAAAGGATGCTCATTTATACAGGTTGTCTTCGTTATCCACATGGGGCTGGCTCTAGGACACTCCTCAGCTTGGATACCATAATTCAAGTATGTTCAAGTTCCCTATAAATATGATATAGCATTTCTACAGAGTCTATACATATCCTCTTATATACTTTAAATCATCTGTAAGTTACTTATAGTACCTAATATAATGTAAATGCTAAGGAAATGATTGGTACGCTATGTTCTTTATTGAAAACTGACAAGAAAACAAGCTTGAGTATGCTCCATACATATATAATTATTTCAAGTATTTTAATTTGTGTCTAATTGAATCTATGAATGTACTGTCAGGGCCACGGTCAAGTTGATATTTAGTTAATGTTTACTGAACTGAAATATCCCAATTTGACTCTTGATTTATTTTGTAATTTCATTTGCTATTTCTCCTTCACGTTCCCCAATCTTCTACTACTGGGATTATCGTGCTGTATTTTTAATTTCCACTTTAGTTTTTCTCCAGCAGCTAATTGTTGTTTAGTCCGGAGGCCTTAGGTCCTTACGTAGGCTTTGGCAGAGTTCATGGGGCAGTGTCAAAAGGTCTAAGTCAGGGTGGAGGTGCTAGGTCCCTCCAGGCTTCATAAAATCATATCCTCCACATCTTGGGACTGCTGCACACACTAACTCACCTTCACCCAGAGTTTAGGGAGCACATAAATGTCAAAGATGTTCTCTTGGTAACTATCCCTATGGGAAGATACTTCTGTTGGATTGCTTTGTTTGTTTTTGAGACAGATATTTGCTATATATATAGTCCTGGATGACCTAGAGCAAGGTAATTTTCCTGCCTCCCAAGGTCTAGAATTATAGGTATATGTTACCACACCCAGCTTTTATGATGAACTTCGTGTGTGTGTGTGTGTGTGTGTGTGTGTGTGTGTGTGTGTGTGTGTGTGTGTGTGTATGCCACAGGACATATGTGAAAGTCAAAAGACAGCCTTGGGTATTGGTTTATCTTCTGCAACTGTTGCAATGAGGGGTTCGGGCTGTGTTTCTGGCGCAGGGCGCCTTGTTCTGTCCCGCCCGGCTCCTGGTGCGTAGGGAAACTGTATTCATTTAAATATTGCCTGGCCCATTATCTCCAGCCCCTTCTTGGCTAACTCTCACATATTATTTTAGCCCATCTCCATTTATGTGTATCGCCACTTGAGTTGTGGCTTACCGGCATGCGTCTAACCCGTGTCCATCTTGTGCTGGAGAAGCATGGCGTCTGCATCTGCGATACTGCCTTCTCTCTCACAGCATTCCCTTCTATCTACTCCGCCCACCTAAGGGCTGCCCTATCAAAAGGCCATGGCAGTTTTCTTTATTTAACCAATGAGGGCAATACACAAATAGAAGACCCTCCTACACCAGCAACCTTGTTTGAGACAGGGGTTCTTTGCTGTTCACAACTGTATACAGTAGGCTAGCTGGTCTAAGAGATCCTGGAGATTCTCCAGCCTCTGCTTTTATATTGCTGTAGGATCACTGGTATTACAGATTCATATTATCATGCTCAGTGTCTTAGTTACTGTTCTGTTGCTGTAAGGAGACACCATGACCAAGGCAGCTTATAAAAGAAAGCATTTGGGGCTGGAGAGATGGCACGGCAGTTTAAAGCACTGGCTGCTCTCTCAGAAGACCTGGGTTTAATTCTTAGCACCCACATGGCAGCTCATAACCATCTGTAACTCCAGCTCTAGGGGATCCAACATCTTAATACAGACATACATCCAGGCAAAATACCAATGCACATACGACAAAAATAAATCTTTTTAAAAATTTCAAAATTACCTCTTTTAAAAATGAAAGCATTTAATTGGGGGCTTGCTTACAGTTTCACAGGGTTAGTCTATGGTCATCATGTAAGGAAATATGTCAGCAGGCAGGCAAGCAGGCAGGCATGGTGGTGGGGCAGTAGCCGAGCGCTCACCTCTGATTCATAAATTGCAGTCATAGAAAGTCAGACTGGGACTGGTGTGGGCTTTTTTAACCTCAAAGTCCACCCCTAGTGACACATCTCCTACAAGGCCTCACCTCCTAATCCTTCCTAAATAGTCCACCAACTAGGAACTAAACATTCAAATATATGAGCCTATAGGGGCCATTCTTATTCAAACTAAGATACCTAGCTTTACATAGGTTCTGAGGATTTGAATTCAGATCCTCACCCTTGCAAGGCAAGGTCTTTTGCTCACTAAGCTATCTCTCCAGCCTGAATGATGAACTTCTTAAATGCCTTGTCCATGGACAAGCGTGAACCAGGTGTGCAGTTCATATCACAAAAGAGCCACACATGCCTGTGGCCCTTTCTGGCATGATCACTTCTACTTTATGTCACATTGGAAAAGACCTAGAAAAGTCTCACATGTATTTTTTTTTATGTCGTTGTCGTCTTCATTTACTCATCTGACTCTTCACTAACTAGTGTCAGCTCCCAGAAGAGTACAGAACTCATTTTGGTCGGTGATGAGTCATTGGTGCAGAACTTGCCCAATTTGCAGGGTAGAAAGCATTCTCTATGAAGGTGAATAATGGAGAAAGGAGGGGCTGTGCTAGGTTGTACCCAGCCTCATCCCAACAACCCTTCAAGGATGGATGGAGACACCAGCACTGCTGCCCTAGCAGAAGTCTTCCTCCCTTACAATGTAATATTATACAGCCCAAAAAGCAGTAGTTCCTGGGTCACCAAGACTAAAACAAGGATAGTCAACTTTCAGTAGAGTCCAGTCATTTTCATAGAAAGCTTTGAGAAGACATTATATATGTTAGTGATTGCCAGAGAACTAGGAATATAGAGACAATCCAGAGAAAGAAAGTAAAATTGCCTCAGAGGCCTATGTTCAGATGAGATGAGTTTAAATGCAGCATTTAGAACATTATGTTTGTGCTTATCTAGAGATAGAATCACAGCTATAGGACCGGTGTTTAGATTCTGACAACAAACTCTCTCCTCTCCTGTGGTTACTCTGTCACGTACCTCTCTTTCCTTTTCTGTTAAGGTCACAATTTTCAGCATATTAACATCAGTAGAATTACAAGTCTCCTTCTAAAAGCAAGAAAAATAAATAGGCTGTGTTTTTCTTTTCTATTTTATTGTGTTTCTAAGGGAAAATATCAAGACATTGAATTTTATTAAGTTCCAAAATTATATTGGACAAAACAAATTTTCTCTTTCTCCTGCAATGAGTCAGTGGTGAAGAGGAACATTATTTATTTGTGCAGACCCTGGTCTGTAACCATGGACAAAAAGGTAAAATAAAATAAAATAATGTTCTGATGTCCCAGGGCAATTACTGAGAAAGTTCTGAGTAATTTAAAATCATGGACGTCAGAGGTTGTTAGGTACCAGTCCTGTCATCCATAATTAATCAATATGATGGTATCATCTACACAGTTCTTGCTCAAGAATCACATAATCACATTACAGGGAAAATAATCTCATACTATTTTAAGTAAGTTTATGGCAGACATTATCAGCCACAGTAGGCCCATAAGTGGACATGCTGGATAGAAATTTTAAACCTTTCAGTTTCTAAAATGAAGTTTGAATGAAACTACTTTAGCTTGGAAATTTTCATGAGACTTCCTGTGATGATCAGAGATTCTATACCAATGGTTCTCAATGTTTCTAATGCTGCAGCCCTTTAATACAATTCCTCAT